>JAHBCN010006491.1:0-48443 GCA_019359885.1 Listronotus oregonensis
AGAGAGGACAATTCCAGATGAAAAGAATGCCTATGGGTCTAAAAATTAGCCCAAGTGCATTCTCAGGCTCATGACAGTGACAATGGCTGGATTAAACTATGAATCATGCTTTGTCTACTTAGACGATCTAATTGTCTTTGGTAACTCTTTACAAAATCATAACAGGAATTTGCTAAAAGTTTTTCAGAGACTCAGGAAAGCAAACTTAAAGCTTAATCCGAGAAAATGCGAGTTCTTAAAGAAGGAAATTCTCTATCTAGGACATATCATATCGGCAGATGGTGTTTCACCAGACCCAGAAAAAAATCGAGCTATGGTCGATTATCCAGTTCCAAAAACTACGGAGGAGGTAAAGCGATTTGTCGCATTTGCTAATTACTATAGAAAGTTCATTAGGAATTTTGCAGAAATAGCCCAACCGTTAAATAGTCTGAGTCGTAAAGGCAAAACTTTTCAGTGGACAGACGAGTGTAAACATGCATTCGAAACACTAAGGCAGGCGTTGGCAAAGCCTCCCTTGTCACAATATCCAGATTTTTCAGAAGAAAACGAGTTTGTGCTCAGAACAGATGCTAGCGGATACGCATTAGGTGCGATTTTGTCAAATTCAAAAGACAGACCGGTCGCCTTTGTATTAAATAATTAAATTTAAATTGAAAAAAATAATAAATTAAAAAAAAATTACTTATTTAAAAAATTAAAGTGTTATCCTAGAATTTTTAGTGTTTTTATTACTTGCCCATATAAAAATTAGCAAACAATTTAAGAAAATTATAATTTTTTAACAGCAAGTGACTTGTGAGAACAAAAAATAATAATAAATAGTGTTTAAGTTATCCAAAATCAAAATATTTTTCTAAAATTGTTTACTATTAATGATGGTTAGTTGGAAATCAATTCTAAAAACCTAATAAATGAATAAAGGATACTAAATTAATCTTTTTATCAAAAAAAATATTAAAATACTTATAATTTTATTAAAGAATCTAATTTTTGCTTTTCCGATTATATTTATTAAGAAAATATAACAAATTGTTTAAAACAAAAAAAAATTGCAAAAATTACATAAATAAAACCTTTTTTCCCCCTTTTGTACAGAAATTTTTGGTTAAAATCAAATTATTCTTTATTTTTCGTCTTACTAAAAATATTTATATACCTTTTTATCTAGACAAGTTACTACAACTGACCACAACTAACCACAATAGGCAAATAATCCACTAAAATTATTATTTTATATTCAAATCTATTTCGTGGGAACAAAAAACAATAAAGATAGACTTTAGGTTAGCCCAAATCAATTATTTTTTAAAAATGTTTCACTTTAGAAGAGTTAGTTTCAAATATCCTTCATAATACAAATAATTAAACAATTCTTAAAATCTTATAAATTAATTAGGTATACTTTTTAAAATTTACCGTAGTATCTCTAACAAATTACGAAATAAGATCAGAAAGGCAAAAATTAACTTTTTTTTAATAAATTTTTAAGTTTTCTTTACCTAAATGAAAAATGTTAGAATTTTTTTCTAAAAATAGTAATTGGAAAGGGTGTATGAGAAGTTAAAAGATATATTCAAGGAAATAGTCAGTCTCTGCTTAATAATTTTAAGTAACTTAACCCAAAATGCTTTGTTTAAATTGAAAAAAATAATAAATTAAAAAAATTACTTATTTAAAAAATTAAAGTCTTATCCTAGAATTTTTAGTATTTTTATTACTTGTCCAATATAAAAATTAGCAAACAATTTAAGAAAATTATAATTTTTTTAAAAGCAAGTGACTTGTGAGAACAAAAAATAATGATAAATAGTGTTTAAGTTATCCAAAATCAAAACATTTTTCTAAAATTGTTTACTTTTAATGATGGTTAGTTAGAAATCAATTCTAAAAACCTAATAAATGAATAAAGGATACTAAATTAATCTTTTATCTAAAAAATTGATTAAAATACTTATAATTTTATTAAAAAAAATCTAATTTTTGCTTTTCCGATTATATTTATTAAGAAAATAAAACAAATTGTTTATAAAAAAAAAAAATGCAAAAATTACATGAATAAAACCTTTTTTTCCCTTTTGTACAGAAATTTTTGGTTAAAATCAAATTATTCTTTATTTTTCGTCTTATTAAAAATATTTATATACCTTTTTATCTAGACAAGTTACTACAACTGACCACAACTAACCACAATAGGCAAATAATCGACTAAAATTATTATTTTATATTCAAATCTATTTCGTGGGAACAAAAAACAATAAGAGAAAGACTTTAGGTTAGCCCAAATCAATTATTTTTTAAAAAAGTTTCACTTTAGAAGAGAGTTAGTTTTAAATATCCTTCATAATACAAAAATTATTAAACAATTCTTAAAATCTTATAAATTAATTAGGTATACTTTTTAAAATTTACCGTAGTATCTTTAACAAATTACGAAATAAGATCAGAAAGGCAAAAATTAACTTTTTTTTTAAATTTTTAAGTTTTCTTGACCTAAATGAAAAATGTTAGAATTTTTTTCTAAAAATGGTAATTGGAAAGGGTGCATGAGAAGTTAAAAGATATATTCAAGGAAATAGTCAGTCTCTGCTTAATAATTTTAAGTTACTTAACCCAAAATGCTTTGTTTAAATTGAAAAAAATAATAAATTAAAAAAATTACTTATTTAAAAAATTAAAGTCTTATCCTAGAATTTTTAGTGTTTTTTTTACTTGCCCTATAAAAATTAGCAAACAATTCAAGAAAATTATAATTTTTTAACAGCAAGTGACTTGTGAGAACAAAAAATAATAATAAATAGTGTTTAAGTTATCCAAAATCAAAACATTTTTCTAAAATTGTTTATTTTAATGATGGTTAGTTAGAAATCAATTCTAAAAACCTAATAAATGAATAAAGGATACTAAATTAATCTTTTGTCTAAAAAAATTGATTAAAATACTTATAATTTTATTAAAAGAATCTAATTTTTGCTTTTCCGATTATATTTATTAAGAAAATAAAACAAATTGTTTAAAACAAAAAAAATTGCAAAAATTACATGAATAAAACCTTTTTTCCCTTTTTACAGAAATTTTTGGTTAAAATCAAATTATTCTTTATTTTTCGTCTTATTAAAAATATTTATATACCTTTTTATCTAGACAAGTTACTACAACTGACCACAACTAACCACAATAGGCAAATAATCCACTAAAATTATTATTTTATATTCAAATCTATTTCGTTGGAACAAATAACAATAAGAGATAGACTTTAGGTTAGCCCAAATCAATTATTTTTTAAAAAGTTTCACTTTAGAAGAGAGTTAGTTTCAAATATCCTTCATAATACAAAAATTATTAAACAATTCTTAAAATCTTATAAATTAATTAGGTATACTTTTTAAAATTTACCGTAGTATCTCTAACAAATTACGAAATAAGATCAGAAAGGCAAAATTAACTTTTTTTTAATAAATTTTTAAGTTTTCTTGACCTAATGAAAAATGTTAGAATTTTTTTCTAAAAATAGTAATTGGAAAGGGGCATGAGAAGTTAAAAGATATATTCAAGGAAATAGTCAGTCTCTGCTTAATAATTTAAGTTACTTAACCCAAAATGCTTTGTTTAAATTGAAAAAATAATAAATTAAAAAAAAATTACTTATTTAAAAAATTTAAGTCTTATCCTAGAATTTTTAGTGTTTTTATTACTTGCCATATAAAAATTAGCAAACAATTAAGAAAATTATAATTTTTTAACAGCAAGTGACTTGTGAGACAAAAAATAATAATAAATAGTGTTTAAGTTATCCAAAATCAAAACATTTTTTAAAATTGTTTACTTTTAATATGGTTAGTTAGAAATCAATTCTAAAAACCTAATAAATGAATAAAGGATACTAAATTAATCTTTTTATCTAAAAAATTGATTAAAATACTTATAATTTTATTAAAAGAATCTAATTTTTGCTTTTCCGATATATTTATTAAGAAAATAAAACAAATTGTTTAAAACAAAAAAAAATTGCAAAAATTACATGATTAAAACCTTTTTTTCCCTTTGTACAGAAATTTTTGGTTAAAATCAAATTATTCTTTATTTTTCGTCTTATTAAAAATATTTATATACCTTTTTATCTAGACAAGTTACTACAACTGACCACAACTAACCACAATAGGCAAATAATCCACTAAAATTATTATTTTATATTCAAATCTATTTCGTGGGAACAAAAAACAATAAGAGATAGACTTTAGTTAGCCCAAATCAATTATTTTTTAAAAAAGTTTCACTTTAGAAGAGAGTTAGTTTTAAATATCCTTCATAATACAAAAATTATTAAACAATTCTTAAAATCTTATAAATTAATTAGGTATACTTTTTAAAATTTACCGTAGTATCTCTAACAAATTACGAAATAAGATCAGAAAGGCAAAAATTAACTTTTTTTTAATAAATTTTTAAGTTTTCTTGACCTAAATGAAAAATGTTAGAATTTTTTTCTAAAAATAGTAATTGGAAAGGGGCATGAGAAGTTAAAAGATATATTCAAGGAAATAGTCAGTCTCTGCTTAATAATTTAAGTTACTTAACCCAAAATGCTTTGTTTAAATTGAAAAGAATAATAAATTAAAAAAAAATTACTTATTTAAAAATTAAAGTCTTATCCTAAATTTTTAGTGTTTTTATTACTTGTCCATATAAAAATTAGCAAACAATTAAGAAAATTATAATTTTTTAACAGCAAGTGACTTGTGAGAACAAAAAATAATAATAAATAGTGTTTAAGTTATCCAAAATCAAAACATTTTTCTAAAATTGTTTACTTTTAATGATGGTTAGTTAGAAATCAATTCTAAAAACCTAATAAATGAATAAAGGATACTAAATTAATCTTTTTATCTAAAAAATTGATTAAAATACTTATAATTTTATTAAAAAGAATCTAATTTTTGCTTTTCCGATTATATTTATTAAGAAAATAAAACAAATTGTTTAAAACAAAAAAATTGCAAAAATTACATGAATAAAACTTTTTTTCCCTTTTGTACAGAAATTTTTGGTTAAAATCAAATTATTCTTTATTTTTCGTCTTATTAAAAATATTTATATACCTTTTTATCTAGACAAGTTACTACAACTGACCACAACTAACCACAATAGGCAAATAATCCACTAAAATTATTATTTTATATTCAAATCTATTTCGTGGGAACAAAAAACAATAAGAGATAGACTTTAGGTTAGCCCAAATCAATTATTTTTTAAAAGTTTCCTTTAGAAGAGAGTTAGTTTAAATATCTTCATAATACAAAAATTATTAAACAATTCTTAAAATCTTATAAATTAATTAGGTATACTTTAAAATTTACTTAGTATCTCTAACAAATTACGAAATAAGATCAGAAAGGCTAAAATTAACTTTTTTTTAAAAATTTTTAAGTTTTCTTGACCTAAATGAAAATGTTAAATTTTTTCTAAAAATAGTAATTGGAAAGGGGCATGAGAAGTTAAAAGATATATTCAAGGAAATAGTCAGTCTCTGCTAATAATTTAAGTTACTTAACCCAAAATGCTTTGTTTAAATTGAAAAAAATAATAAATTAAAAAAAATATTTATTTAAAAAATTAAAGTCTTATCCTAGAATTTTTTTTTTTTTTTTTTTAAAAAAAAAAAAAAAAAAAAAAAATAATAAATAGTGTTTAAGTTATCCAAAATCAAAACATTTTTCTAAAATTGTTTACTTTTAATGATGGTTAGTTAGAAATCAATTCTAAAAACCTAATAAATGAATAAAGGATACTAAATTAATCTTTTTATCTAAAAAAATTGATTAAAATACTTATAATTTTATTAAAAAGAATCTAATTTTTGCTTTTCCGATTATATTTATTAAGAAAATAAAACAAATTGTTTAAACAAAAAAAATTGCAAAAATTACATGAATAAAACCTTTTTTTCCCCTTTTTACAGAAATTTTTGGTTAAAATCAAATTATTCTTTATTTTTCGTCTTATTAAAAATATTTATATACCTTTTTATCTAGACAAGTTACTACAACTGACCACAACTAACCACAATAGGCAAATAATCCACTAAAATTATTATTTTATATTCAAATCTATTTCGTTGGAACAAATAACAATAAGAGATAGACTTTAGGTTAGCCCAAATCAATTATTTTTTAAAAAGTTTCACTTTAGAAGAGAGTTAGTTTCAAATATCCTTCATAATACAAAAATTATTAAACAATTCTTAAAATCTTATAAATTAATTAGGTATACTTTTTAAAATTTACCGTAGTATCTCTAACAAATTACGAAATAAGATCAGAAAGGCAAAAATTAACTTTTTTTTTAATTTTTAAGTTTTCTTTACCTAAATGAAAAATGTTAGAATTTTTTTCTAAAAATAGTAATTGGAAAGGGGGCATGAGAAGTTAAAAGATATATTCAAGGAAATAGTCAGTCTCTGCTTAATAATTTTAAGTTACTTAACCCAAAATGCTTTGTTTAAATTGAAAAAAATAATAAATTAAAAAAAATTACTTATTTAAAAAATTAAAGTCTTATCCTAGAATTTTTAGTGTTTTTATTACTTGCCCATATAAAATTAGCAAACAATTCAAGAAAATTATAATTTTTTAACAGCAAGTGACTTGTGAGAACAAAAAATAATAATAAATAGTGTTTAAGTTATCCAAAATCAAAACATTTTTCTAAAATTGTTTACTTTTAATAATGGTTAGTTAGAAATCAATTCTAAAAACTTAATAAATGAATAAAGGATACTAAACTAATCTTTTTATCTAAAAAAAATGATTAAAATACTTATAATTTTATTAAAAAGAATCTAATTTTTGCTTTTCCGATAATTCCGATAAGAAAATAAAACAAATTGTTTAGAACCAAAAAAAAATTGCAAAAATTACATGATTAAAACCTTTTTTTCCCCTTTCGTACAGAAATTTTTGGTTATAATCAAATTATTCTTTATTTTTCGTCTAATTAAAAATATTTATATACTTTTTATCTAGACGAGTTACTACAACTGACCACAACTAACCACAATAGGCAAATAATCCACTAAAATTATTATTTTATATTCAAATCTATTTCGTGGGAACAAAAAACAATAAGAGATAGACTTTAGGTTAGCCCAAATCAATTATTTTTTAAAAAGTTTCACTTTAGAGGAGAGTTAGTTTCAAATATCCTTCATAATACAAAAATTATTAAACAATTCTTAAAATCTTATAAATTAATTAGGTATACTTTTTAAAATTTACCGTAGTATCTCTAAAAATTACGAAATAAGATCAGAAGGCAAAATTAACTTTTTTTTAAAAAATTTTAAGTTTTCTTGACCTAAATGAAAAATGTTAGAATTTTTTTCTAAAAATAGTAATTGGAAAGGGGGCATGAGAAGTTAAAAGATATATTCAAGGAAATAGTCAGTCTCTGCTCAATAATTTTAAGTTACTTAACCCAAAATGCTTTGTTTAAATTGAAAAGAATAATAAATTAAAAAAAATTTCTTATTTAAAAAATTAAAGTCTTATCCTAGAATTTTTAGTGTTTTTATTACTTGTCCATATAAAAATTAGCAAACAATTCAAGAAAATTATAATTTTTTAACAGCAAGTGACTTGTGAGAACAAAAAATAATAATAAATAGTGTTTAAGTTATCCAAAATCAAAATATTTTTCTAAAATTGTTTACTTTTAATGATGGTTAGTTAGAAATCAATTCTAAAAACCTAATAAATGAATAAAGGATACTAAATTAATCTTTTTATCTAAAAAATTGATTAAAATACTTATAATTTTATTAAAAGAATCTAATTTTTGCTTTTCCGATTATATTTATTAAGAAAATAAACAAATTGTTTAAAACAAAAAAAATTGCAAAATTACATGAATAAAACCTTTTTTTTCCCCTTTTGTACAGAAATTTTTGGTTAAAATCAAATTATTCTTTATTTTTCGTCTTATTAAAAATATTTATATACCTTTTTATCTAGACAAGTTACTACAACTGACCACAACTAACCACAATAGGCAAATAATCCACTAAAATTATTATTTTATATTCAAATCTATTTCGTGGAACAAAAAACAATAAGAGATAGACTTTAGGTTAGCCCAAATCAATTATTTTTTAAAAAAGTTTCACTTTAGAAGAGAGTTAGTTTCAAATATCCTTCATAATACAAAAATTATTAAACAATTCTTAAAATCTTATAAATTAATTAGGTATACTTTTTAAAATTTACCTAGTATCTCTAACAAATTACGAAATAAGATCAGAAAGGCAAAATTAACTTTTTTTAATAAATTTTTAAGTTTTCTTGACCTAAATGAAAAATGTTAGAATTTTTTCTAAAAATAGTAATTGGAAAGGGTGCATGAGAAGTTAAAAGATATATTCAAGGAAATAGTCAGTCTCTGCTTAATAATTATAAGTTACTTAACCCAAAATGCTTTGTTTAAATTGAAAAGAATAATAAATTAAAAAAAAATTACTTATTTAAAAAATTAAAGTCTTATCCTAGAATTTTTAGTGTTTTTATTACTTGTCCATATAAAAATTAGCAAACAATTCAAGAAAATTATAATTTTTTAACAGCAAGTGACTTGTGAGAACAAAAAATAATAATAAATAGTGTTTAAGTTATCCAAAATCAAAATATTTTTCTAAAATTGTTTACTTTTAATGATGGTTAGTTAGAAATCAATTCTAAAAACCTAATAAGTGAATAAAGGATACTAAATTAATCTTTTTATCTAAAAAATTGATTAAAATACTTATAATTTTATTAAAAAGAATCTAATTTTGCTTTTCCGATTATATTTATTAAGAAAATAAAACAAATTGTTTAAAACAAAAAAAAAATTGCAAAAATTACATGAATAAAACCTTTTTTTCCCCTTTTGTACAGAAATTTTTGGTTAAAATCAAATTATTCTTTATTTTTCGTCTTATTAAAAATATTTATATACCTTTTTATCTAGACAAGTTACTACAACTGACCACAACTAACCACAATAGGCAAATAATCCACTAAAATTATTATTTTATATTCAAATCTATTTCGTGGGAACAAAAAACAATAAGAGATAGACTTTAGGTTAGCCCAAATCAATTATTTTTTAAAAAAGTTTCACTTTAGAAGAGAGTTAGTTTCAAATATCCTTCATAATACAAAAATTATTAAACAATTCTTAAAATCTTATAAATTAATTAGGTATACTTTTTAAAATTTACCGTAGTATCTCTAACAAATTACGAAATAAGATCAGAAAGGCAAAATTAACTTTTTTTTAAAAAAATTTTTAAGTTTTCTTGACCTAAATGAAAAATGTTAGAATTTTTTCTAAAAATAGTAATTGGAAAGGGTGCATGAGAAGTTAAAAGATATATTCAAGGAAATAGTCAGTCTCTGCTTAATAATTTTAAGTTACTTAACCCAAAATGTTTGTTTAAATTGATATAATAAATTTAAAAAAAAAAATTACTTATTTAAAAAATTAAAGTCTTATCCTAAAATTTTTAGTGTTTTTATTACTTGTCCATATAAAATTAGCAAACAATTCAAGAAAATTATAATTTTTTAACAGCAAGTGACTTGTAGAGAACAAAAAATAATAATAAATAGTGTTTAAGTTATCCAAAATCAAAACGTATTTTTCTAAAATTGTTTACTTTTAATGATGGTTAGTTAGAAGTCAATTCTAAAAACCTAATAAAGTGAATAAAGGATACTAAATTAATCTTTTTATCTAAAAAAATTGATTAAAATACTTATAATTTTATTAAAAAGAATCTAATTTTTGCTTTTCCGATTATATTTATTAAGAAAATAAAACAAATTGTTTAAAACAAAAAAAATTGCAAAAATTACATGAATAAAACCTTTTTTTCCTTTGTACAGAAATTTTTGGTTAAAATCAAATTATTCTTTATTTTTCGTCTTATTAAAAATATTTATTACCTTTTTATCTAGACAAGTTACTACAACTGACCACAACTAACCACAATAGGCAAATAATCCACTAAAATTATTATTTTATATTCAAATCTATTTCTGGGAACAAAAAACAATAAGAGATAGACTTTAGGTTAGCCCAAATCAATTATTTTTTAAAAAGTTTCATTTAGAAGAGAGTTAGTTAAATATCTTCATAATACAAAATTATTAAACAATTCTTAAAATCTTATAAATTAATTAGGTATACTTTTTAAAATTTACCGTAGTATCTCTAACAAATTACGAAATAAGATCAGAAAGGCAAAAATTAACTTTTTTAAAAATTTTTAAGTTTTCTTACCTAAATGAAAAATGTTAGAATTTTTTCTAAAAAAAATTGAAAGGGGGGGGGGGTTTAGTGTTTTTATTACTTGCCCATATAAAAATTAGCAAACAATTCAAGAAAATTATAATTTTTAACAGCAAGTGACTTGTGAGAACAAAAATAATAATAAATAGTGTTTAAGTTATCCAAAATCAAAACATTTTTCTAAAATTGTTTACTTTTAATGATGGTTAGTTAGAAATCAATTCTAAAAACCTAATAAATGAATAAAGGATACTAAATTAATCTTTTTATCTAAAAAAATTGATTAGAATACTTATAATTTTATTAAAAAGAATCTAATTTTTGCTTTTCCGATTATATTTATTAAGAAAATAAAACAAATTGTTTAAAACAAAAAAAATTGCAAAAATTACATGAATAAAACCTTTTTTTTTCCCCTTTGTACAGAAATTTTTGGTTAAAATCAAATTATTCTTTATTTTTCGTCTTATTAAAAATATTTATATACCTTTTTATCTAGACAAGTTACTACAACTGACCACAACTAACCACAATAGGCAAATAATCCACTAAAATTATTATTTTATATTCAAATCTATTTCGTGGGAACAAAAAACAATAAGAGATAGACTTTAGGTTAGCCCAAATCAATTATTTTTTAAAAAAGTTTCAATTTAGAAGAGAGTTAGTTTCAAATATCCTTCATAATACAAAAATTATTAAACAATTCTTAAAATCTTATAAATTAATTAGGTATACTTTTTAAAATTTACCGTAGTATCTCTAACAAATTACGAAATAAGATCAGAAAGGCAAAAATTAACTTTTTTTAAAAAATTTTTAAGTTTTCTTGACCTAAATGAAAAATGTTAGAATTTTTTTCTAAAAATAGTAATTGGAAAGGGGGCATGAGAAGTTAAAAGATATATTCAAGGAAATAGTCAGTCTCTGCTTAATAATTTTAAGTTACTTAACCCAAAATGCTTTGTTTAAATTGAAAAAAATAATAAATTAAAAAAAAAATATTTATTTAAAAAATTAAAGTCTTATCCTAGAATTTTTAGTGTTTTTATTACTTGCCCATATAAAAATTAGCAAACAATTCAAGAAAATTATAATTTTTTAAGAGCAAGTGACTTGTGAGAATAAAAAATAATAATAAATAGTGTTTAAGTTATCCAAAATCAAAACATTTTTCTAAAATTGTTTACTTTTAATGATGGTTAGTTAGAAATCAATTCTAAAAACCTAATAAATGAATAAAGGATACTAAATTAATCTTTTTATCTAAAAAATTGATTAGAATACTTATAATTTTTTTAAAAAGAATCTAATTTTTGCTTTTCCGATTATATTTATTAAGAAAATAAAACAAAATTTTTTAAAACAAAAAAAAAATTTCAAAAATTACATTAATAAAACCTTTTTTTTTCCCCTTTTGTACAGAAATTTTTGGTTAAAATCAAACTATTCTTTATTTTTCGTCTTATTAAAAATATTTATATACCTTTTATCTAGACAAGTTACTACAACTGACCACAACTAACCACAATAGGCAAATAATCCACTAAAATTATTATTTTATATTCAAATCTATTTCTTGGGAACAAAAAAAAATAAGAGATAGACTTTAGGTTAGCCCAAATCAATTATTTTTTAAAAAGTTTCACTTTAGAAGAGAGTTAGTTTTAAATATCCTTCATAATACAAAAATTATTAAACAATTCTTAAAATCTTATAAATTAATTAGGTATACTTTTTAAAATTTACCGTAGTATCTCTAACAAATTACGAAATAAGATCAGAAAGGCAAAAATTAACTTTTTTTAATAAATTTTTAAGTTTTCTTGACCTAAATGAAAAATGTTAGAATTTTTTCTAAAAATAGTAATTGGAAAGGGTGCATGAGAAGTTAAAAGATATATTCAAGGAAATAGTCAGTCTCCTGCTTAATAATTATAAGTTACTTAACCCAAAATGCTTTGTTTAAATTGAAAAGAATAATAAATTAAAAAAAAATTACTTATTTAAAAAATTAAAGTCTTATCCTAGAATTTTTAGTGTTTTTATTACTTGTCCATATAAAAATTAGCAAACAATTCCAAGAAAATTATAATTTTTTTAAAAGCAAGTGACTTGTGAGAACAAAAAATAATAATAAATAGTGTTTAAGTTATCCAAAATCAAAATATTTTTCTAAAATTGTTTACTTTTAATGATGGTTAGTTAGAAATCAATTCTAAAAACCTAATAAATGAATAAAGGATACTAAATTAATCTTTTTATCTAAAAAAATTGATTAAAATACTTATAATTTTATTAAAAGAATCTAATTTTTTCTTTTCCGATTATATTTATTAAGAAAATAAAACAAATTGTTTAAAAAAAAAAAAATTGCAAAAATTACATGAATAAAACCTTTTTTTCCCCTTTTGTACAGAAATTTTTGGTTAAAATCAAATTATTCTTTATTTTTCGTCTTATTAAAAATATTTATATACCTTTTATCTAGACAAGTTACTACAACTGACCACAACTAACCACAATAGGCAAATAATCCACTAAAATTATTATTTTATATTCAAATCTATTTCGTGGGAACAAAAAACAATAAGAGATAGACTTTAGGTTAGCCCAAATCAATTATTTTTTAAAAGTTTCACTTTAGAAGAGAGTTAGTTTTAAATATCCTTCATAATACAAAAATTATTAAACAATTTTAAAATCTTATAAATTAATTAGGTATACTTTTTTAAAATTTACGTAGTATCTCTAACAAATTACGAAATAAGATCAGAAAGGCAAAATTAACTTTTTTTAAATAAATTTTTTAAATTTTCTTGACCTAAATGAAAAATGTTAAATTTTTTTTTAAAAATAGTAATTGGGGAAAAGGGGGCATGAAGTTAAAAGATATATTCAAGGAAATAGTCAGTCTCTGCTTAATAATTATAAGTTACTTAACCCAAAATGCTTTGTTTAAATTGAAAAGAATAATAAATTAAAAAAATACTTATTTAAAAAATTAAAGTCTTATCCTAGAATTTTTAGTGTTTTTATTACTTGTCCATATAAAAATTAGCAAACAATTCAAGAAAATTATAATTTTTTAACAGCAAGTGACTTGTGAGAACAAAAAATAATAATAAATAGTGTTTAAGTTATCCAAAATCAAAATATTTTTCTAAAATTGTTTACTTTTAATGATGGTTAGTTAGAAATCAATTCTAAAAACCTAATAATGAATAAAGGATACTAAATTAATCTTTTTATCTAAAAAAATTGATTAAAATACTTATAATTTTATTAAAAAGAATCTAATTTTTGCTTTTCCGATTATATTTATTAAGAAAATAAAACAAATTGTTTAAAACAAAAAAAATTGCAAAAATTACATGAATAAAACCTTTTTTCCCCTTTTGTACAGAAATTTTTGGTTAAAATCAAATTATTCTTTATTTTTCGTCTTATTAAAAATATTTATATACCTTTTATCTAGACAAGTTACTACAACTGACCACAACTAACCACAATAGGCAAATAATCCACTAAAATTATTATTTTATATTCAAATCTATTTCGTGGGAACAAAAACAATAAGAGATAGACTTTAGGTTAGCCCAAATCAATTATTTTTTAAAAAGTTTCACTTTAGAAGAGAGTTAGTTTCAAATATCCTTCATAATACAAAAATTATTAAACAATTCTTAAAATCTTATAAATTAATTAGGTATACTTTTTAAAATTTACCGTAGTATCTCTAACAAATTACGAAATAAGATCAGAAAGGCAAAATTAACTTTTTTAATAAATTTTAAGTTTTCTTGACCTAAATGAAAATGTTAGAATTTTTTCTAAAAATAGTAATTGGAAAGGGGCATGAGAAGTTAAAAGATATATTCAAGGAAATAGTCAGTCCTGCTTAATAATTTAAGTTACTTAACCCAAAATGCTTGTTTAAATTGAAAAAATAATAAATTAAAAAAAATTTATTTAAAAATTAAGTCTTATCCTAGAATTTATTTTTTCCTTTTAAAAAAAAAATTATAATTTTTTAACAGCAAGTGACTGAGAACAAAAATAATAATAAATAGTGTTTAAGTTATCCAAATCAAAAATTTTTTAAAATTGTTTATTTAATGTGGTTAGTTAGAAATCATCTAAAACCTAATAATGAATAAAGATACTAAATTAATTTTTATCTAAAAAATTGATTAAAATACTTATAATTTTATTAAAAAGAATCTAATTTTTGCTTTTCCGATAATATTTATTAAGAAAATAAAACAAATTGTTTAAAACAAAAAAAATTGCAAAAATTACATGATTAAAACCTTTTTTTCCCCTTTTGTACAGAAATTTTTGGTTAAAATCAAATTATTCTTTATTTTTCGTCTTATTAAAAATATTTATATACCTTTTTATCTAGACAAGTTACTACAACTGACCACAACTAACCACAATAGGCAAATAATCCACTAAAATTATTATTTTATATTCAAATCTATTTCTTGGAACAAAAAACAATAAGAGACTTTAGGTTAGCCCAAATCAATTATTTTTTAAAAAAGTTTCACTTTAGAAAGAGTTAGTTTCAAATATCCTTCATAATACAAAATTATTAAACAATTTTAAAATCTTATAAATTAATTAGATACTTTTTAAAATTTACCGTAGTATCTCTAACAAATTACGAAATAAGATCAGAAGGCAAAAATTAACTTTTTTAAAAATTTTTAAGTTTTCTTGACCTAAATGAAAAATGTTAGAATTTTTTTCTAAAAATAGTATGGAAGGGGCATGAGAAGTTAAGATATATTCAGGAAATAGTCAGCCTGCTTAATAATTATAAGTTACTTCAAAATGCTTGTTTAAATTGAAAGAAAATAAATTAAAAAAAATTATATTTAAAAATTAAGTCATCCTAGAATTTTATGTTTTATTACTTGTCATATAAAAATTAGCAAACAATTCAAGAAAATTATAATTTTTTAACAGCAGGTGACTTGTGAGAACAAAAATAAATAAATAGTGTTTAAGTTATCGAAAATCAAAATATTTTCTAAAATTGTTTACTTTTAATGATGGTTAGTTAGAAATCAATTCTAAATCCTAATCAATGAATAAAGGATACTAAATTAATCTTTTTATCTAAAAAAATTGATTAAAATACTTATAATTTTATTAAAAAGAATCTAATTTTTGCTTTTCCGATAATATTTATTAAGAAAATAAAACAAATTGTTTAAAACAAAAAAAAAAATTTCAAAAATTACATGATTAAAACCTTTTTTCCCCTTTTGTACAGAAATTTTTGGTTAAAATCAAATTATTCTTTATTTTCGTCTTATTAAAAATATTTATATACCTTTTATCTAGACAAGTTACTACAACTGACCACAACTAACCACAATAGGCAAATAATCCACTAAAATTATTATTTTGTATTCAAATCTATTTCGTGGGAACAAAAAACAAAAAAAACAATAAGAGATAGACTTTAGGTTAGCCCAAATCAATTATTTTTTAAAAAAGTTTCACTTTAGAAGAGAGTTAGTTTAAATATCCTTCATAATACAAAAATTATTAAACAATTCTTAAAATCTTATAAATTAATTAGGTATACTTTTTAAAATTTACCGTAGTATCTCTAACAAATTACGAAATAAGATCAGAAAGGCAAAAATTAACTTTTTTTTAATAAATTTTTAAGTTTTCTTGACCTAAATGAAAAATGTTAGAATTTTTTTCTAAAAATAGTAATTGGAAAGGGTGCATGAGAAGTTAAAAGATATATTCAAGGAAATAGTCAGTCTCTGCTTAATAATTATAAGTTACTTAACCCAAAATGCTTTGTTTAAATTGAAAAGAATAATAAATTTAAAAAAAAATTACTTATTTAAAAAATTAAAGTCTTATCCTAGAATTTTTAGTGTTTTATTACTTGTCCATATAAAAATTAGCAAACAATTCAAGAAAATTATAATTTTTTAACAGCAAGTGACTTGTGAGAACAAAAAATAATAATAAATAGTGTTTAAGTTATCCAAAATCAAAACATTTTTCTAAAATTGTTTACTTTTAATGATGGTTAGTTAGAAATCAATTCTAAAAACCTAATAAATGAATAAAGGATACTAAATTAATCTTTTTATCTAAAAAAATTGTTTAAAATACTTATAATTTTATTAAAAAGAATCTAATTTTTGCTTTTCCGATAATATTTATTAAGAAAATAAAACAAATTGTTTAAAACAAAAAAAAATTGCAAAAATTACATGAATAAAACCTTTTTTTCCCCTTTTGTACAGAAATTTTTGGTTAAAATCAAATTATTCTTTATTTTTCGTCTTATTAAAAATATTTATATACCTTTTTATCTAGACGAGTTACTACAACTGACCACAACTAACCACAATAGGCAAATAATCCACTAAAATTATTATTTTATATTCAAATCTATTTCGTGGGAACGAAAAACAATAAGAGATAGATTTTAGGTTAGCCCAAATCAATTATTTTTTAAAAAAGTTTCACTTTAGAAGAGAGTTAGTTTCAAATATCCTTCATAATACAAAAATTATTAAGCAATTCTTAAAATCTTATAAATTAATTAGATATACTTTTTAAAATTTACCGTAGTATCTCTAACAAATTACGAAATAAGATCAGAAAGGAAAAATTAACTTTTTTTTAATAAATTTTTAAGTTTTCTTGACCTAAATGAAAAATGTTAGAATTTTTTTCTAAAAATAGTAATTGGAAAGGGGCATGAGAAGTTAAAAGATATATTCAAGGAAATAGTCAGTCTCTGCTTAATAATTATAAGTTACTTAACCCAAAATGCTTTGTTTAAATTGAAAAGAATAATAAATTTAAAAAAAAAATACTTATTTAAAAAATTAAAGTCTTATCCTAGAATTTTTAGTGTTTTTATTACTTGCCCATATAAAAATTAGCAAACAATTCAAGAAAATTATAATTTTTTAACAGCAAGTGACTTGTGAGAACAAAAAATAATAATAAATAGTGTTTAAGTTATCCAAAATCAAAACATTTTTCTAAAATTGTTTACTTTTAATGATGGTTAGTTGAAATCAATTCTAAAACCTAATAAATGAATAAAGGATACTAAATTAATCTTTTTATCTAAAAAATTGATTAAAATACTTATAATTTTATTAAAAAGAATCTAATTTTTGCTTTTCCGATAATATTTATTAAGGAAATAAAACAAATTGTTTAAAACAAAAAAAAATTGCAAAAATTACATGATTAAAACCTTTTTTTTCCCTTTTGTACAGAAATTTTTGGTTAAAATCAAATTATTCTTTATTTTTCGTCTTATTAAAAATATTTATATACCTTTTTATCTAGACAAGTTACTACAACTGACCACAACTAACCACAATAGGCAAATAATCCACTAAAATTATTATTTTATATTCAAATCTATTTCGTGGGAACAAAAAACAATAAGAGATAGACTTTAGGTTAGCCCAAATCAATTATTTTTTAAAAAAGTTTCACTTTAGAAGAGAGTTAGTTTTAAATATCCTTCATAATACAAAAATTATTAAACAATTCTTTTAAAATCTTATAAATTAATTAGGTATACATTTTAAAATTTACCGTAGTATCTCTAACAAATTACGAAATAAGATCAGAAAGGCAAAAATTAACTTTTTTAAATAAATTTTTAAGTTTCTTGACCTAAATGAAAAATGTTAGAACTTTTTTCTAAAAATAGTAATGGGAAAGGGTGCATGAGAAGTTAAAAGATATATTCAAGGAAATAGTCAGTCTCTGCTTAATAATTATAAGTTACTAAACCCAAAATGCTTTGTTTAAATTGAAAAGTATAATAAATTAAAAAAAAAATACTTATTTAAAAAATTAAAGTCTTATCCTAGAATTTTTAGTGTTTTTATTACTTGTCCATATAAAAATTAGCAAACAACTCAAGAAAATTATAATTTTTTAACAGCAAGTGACTTGTGAGAACAAAAAATAATAATAAATAGTGTTTAAGTTATCCAAAATCAAAATATTTTTCTAAAATTGTTTACTTTTAATGATGGTTAGTTAGAAATCAATTCTAAAAACCTAATAAATGAATAAAGGATACTAAATTAATCTTTTTATCTAAAAAAATTGATTAAAATACTTATAATTTTATTAAAAAGAATCTAATTTTTGCTTTTCCGATTATATTTATTAAGAAAATAAAACAAATTGTCTAAAACAAAAAAAAATTGCAAAAATTACATGAATAAAACCTTTTTTTTCCCTTTTGTACAGAAATTTTTGGTAAAAAACAAATTATTCTTTATTTTTCGTCTTATTAAAAATATTTATATACCTTTTTATCTAGACAAGTTACTACAACTGACCACAACTAACCACAATAGGCAAATAATCCACTAAAATTATTATTTTATATTCAAATCTATTTCGTGGGGACAAAAAACAATAAGAGATAGACTTTAGGTTAGCCCAAATCAATTATTTTTTAAAAAAGTTTCACTTTAGAAGAGAGTTAGTTTCAAATATCCTTCATAATACAAAAATTATTAAAAAATTCTTAAAATCTTATAAATTAATTAGGTATACTTTTTAAAATTTACCGTAGTATCTCTAACAAATTACGAAATAAGATCAGAAAGGCAAAAATTAACTTTTTTTAATAAATTTTTAAGTTTTCTTGACCTAAATGAAAAATGTTAGAATTTTTTTCTAAAAATAGTAATTGGAAAAGGTGCATGAGAAGTTAAATGATATATTCAAGGAAATAGTCAGTCTCTGCTTAATAATTATAAGTTACTTAACCCAAAATGCTTTGTTTAAATTGAAAAGAATAATAAATTTAAAAAAAATAACTTATTAAAAAAATTAAAGTCTTATCCTAGAATTTTTAATGTTTTTATTACTTGCCCATATAAAAATTAGCAAACAATTCAAGGAAATTATAATTTTTTAACAGCAAATGACTTGTGAGATCAAAAAATAATAATAAATAGTGTTTAAGTTATCCAAAATCAAAACATTTTTCTAAAATTGTTTACTTTTAATGATGGTTAGTTAGAAATCAATTCTAAAAACCTAATAAATGAATAAAGGATACTAAATTAATCTTTTTATCTAAAAAAATTGTTTAAAATACTTATAATTTTATTAAAAAGAATCTAATTTTTGCTTTTCCGATAATATTTATTAAGAAAATAAAACAAATTGTTTAAAACAAAAAAAAATTGCAAAAATTACATGATTAAAACCTATTTTTTCCCCTTTTGTACAGAAATTTTTGGTTAAAATCAAATTATTCTTTATTTTTCGTCTTATTAAAAATATTTATATACCTTTTTATCTAGACAAGTCACTACAACTGACCACAACTAACCACAATAGGCAAATAATCCACTAAATTTATTATTTTATATTCAAATCTATTTCGTGGGAACAAAAAACAATAAGAGATAGACTTTAGGTTAGCCCAAATCAATTATTTTTTTAAAAAGTTTCACTTTAGAAGAGAGTTAGTTTTAAATATCCTTCATAATATAAAAATTATTAAACAACTCTTAAAATCTTATAAATTAATTTGGTATACTTTTTAAAATTTACCGTAGTATCTCTAACAAATTACGAAATAAGATCAGAAAGGCAAAAATTAAATTTTTTTTTAATAAATTTTTATGTTTTCTTGACCTAAATGAAAAATGTTAGAATTTTTTTCTAAAAATAGTAATTGGAAATGGTGTATGAGAAGTTAAAAGATATATTCAAGGAAATAGTCAGTCTCTGCTTAATAATTTTAAGTTACTTAACCCAAAATGCATTGTTTAAATTGAAAAGAATAATAAATTAAAAAAAAATAACTTATTTAAAAAATTAAAGTCTTATCCTAGAATTTTTAATGTTTTTATTACTTCTCCATATAAAAATTAGCAAACAATTTAAGAAAATTATAATTTTTTAACAGCAAGTGACTTGTGAGATCAAAAAATAATAATAAATAGTGTTTAAGTTATCCAAAATCAAAATATTTTTCTAAAATTGTTTACTTTTAATGATGGTTAGTTAGAAATCAATTCTAAAAACCTAATAAATGAATAAAGGATACTAAATTAATCTTTTTATCAAAAAAAATTGATTAAAATACTTATAATTTTATTAAAAAGAATCCAATTTTTGCTTTTCCGATTATATTTGTTAAGAAAATAAAACAAATTGTTTAAAACAAAAAAAAATTGCAAAAATTTCATGAATAAAACCTTTTTTTTCCCCTTTTGTACAGAAATTTTTGGTTAAAATCAAATTATTCTTTATTTTTCGTCTTATTAAAAATATTTATATACCTTTTTATCTAGACGAGTTACTACAACTGACCACAACTAACCACAATAGGCAAATAATCCACTAAAATTATTATTTTATATTCAAATCTATTTCGTGGGAACGAAAAACAATAAGAGATAGATTTTAGGTTAGCCCAAATCAATTATTTTTTAAAAAAGTTTCACTTTAGAAGAGAGTTAGTTTCAAATATCCTTCATAATACAAAAATTATTAAGCAATTCTTAAAATCTTATAAATTAATTAGATACTTTTTAAAATTTACCGTAGTATCTCTAACAAATTACGAAATAAGATCAGAAAGGAAAAATTAACTTTTTTTTAATAAATTTTTAAGTTTTCTTGACCTAAATGAAAAATGTTAAATTTTTTTCTAAAAATAGTAATTGGAAAGGGGGCATGAGAAGTTAAAAGATATATTCAAGGAAATAGTCAGTCTCTGCTTAATAATTATAAGTTACTTAACCCAAAATGCTTTGTTTAAATTGAAAAGAATAATAAATTTAAAAAAAAATACTTATTTAAAAATTAAAGTCTTATCCTAAATTTTTAGTGTTTTTATTACTTGCCCATATAAAAATTAGCAAACAATTCAAGAAAATTATAATTTTTAACAGCAAGTGACTTGTGAGAACAAAAAATAATAATAAATAGTGTTTAAGTTATCCAAAATCAAAACATTTTTCTAAAATTGTTTACTTTTAATGATGGTTAGTTAGAAATCAATTCTAAAAACCTAATAAATGAATAAAGGATACTAAATTAATCTTTTTATCTAAAAAAATTGATTAAAATACTTATAATTTTATTAAAAAGAATCTAATTTTTGCTTTTCCGATAATATTTATTAAGGAAATAAAACAAATTGTTTAAAACAAAAAAAAATTGCAAAAATTACATGATTAAAACCTTTTTTTCCCTTTTGTACAGAAATTTTTGGTTAAAATCAAATTATTCTTTATTTTTCGTCTTATTAAAAATATTTATATACCTTTTATCTAGACAAGTTACTACAACTGACCACAACTAACCACAATAGGCAAATAATCCACTAAAATTATTATTTTATATTCAAATCTATTTCGTGGGAACAAAAAACAATAAGAGATAGACTTTAGGTTAGCCCAAATCAATTATTTTTTAAAAAGTTTCACTTTAGAAAGAGTTAGTTTTAAATATCCTTCATAATACAAAAATTATTAAACAATTCTTTTAAAATCTTATAAATTAATTAGGTATACATTTTAAAATTTACCGTAGTATCTCTAACAAATTACGAAATAAGATCAGAAAGGCAAAAATTAACTTTTTTTAAATAAATTTTTAAGTTTTCTTGACCTAAATGAAAAATGTTAGAACTTTTTTCTAAAAATAGTAATGGGAAAGGGTGCATGAGAAGTTAAAAGATATATTCAAGGAAATAGTCAGTCTCTGCTTAATAATTATAAGTTACTAAACCCAAAATGCTTTGTTTAAATTGAAAAGTATAATAAATTAAAAAAAAAATACTTATTTAAAAAATTAAAGTCTTATCCTAGAATTTTTAGTGTTTTTATTACTTGTCCATATAAAAATTAGCAAACAACTCAAGAAAATTATAATTTTTTAACAGCAAGTGACTTTGAGAACAAAAATAATAATAAATAGTGTTTAAGTTATCCAAAATCAAAATATTTTTCTAAAATTGTTTACTTTTAATGATGGTTAGTTAGAAATCAATTCTAAAAACCTAATAAATGAATAAAGGATACTAAATTAATCTTTTTATCTAAAAAATTGATTAAAATACTTATAATTTTATTAAAAAGAATCTAATTTTGCTTTTCCGATTATATTTATTAAGAAAATAAAACAAATTGTCTAAAACAAAAAAAATTGCAAAAATTACATGAATAAAACCTTTTTTTCCCTTTTGTACAGAAATTTTTGGTAAAAAACAAATTATTCTTTATTTTCGTCTTATTAAAAATATTTATATACCTTTTTATCTAGACAAGTTACTACAACTGACCACAACTAACCACAATAGGCAAATAATCCACTAAAATTATTATTTTATATTCAAATCTATTTCGTGGGGACAAAAAACAATAAGAGATAGACTTTAGGTTAGCCCAAATCAATTATTTTTTAAAAAAGTTTCACTTTAGAAGAGAGTTAGTTTCAAATATCCTTCATAATACAAAAATTATTAAAAAATTCTTAAAATCTTATAAATTAATTAGGTATACTTTTAAAATTTACCGTAGTATCTCTAACAAATTACGAAATAAGATCAGAAAGGCAAAAATTAACTTTTTTAATAAATTTTTAAGTTTTCTTGACCTAAATGAAAAATGTTAAATTTTTTCTAAAAATAGTAATTGGAAAAGGTGCATGAGAAGTTAAATGATATATTCAAGGAAATAGTCAGTCTCTGCTTAATAATTATAAGTTACTTAACCCAAAATGCTTTGTTTAAATTGAAAAGAATAATAAATTTAAAAAAAATAACTTATTAAAAAAATTAAAGTCTTATCCTAGAATTTTTAATGTTTTTATTACTTGCCCATATAAAAATTAGCAAACAATTCAAGGAAATTATAATTTTTTAACAGCAAATGACTTGTGAGAACAAAAAATAATAATAAATAGTGTTTAAGTTATCCAAAATCAAAATATTTTTCTAAAATTGTTTACTTTTAATGATGGTTAGTTAGAAATCAATTCTAAAAACCTAATCAATGAATAAAGGATACTAAATTAATCTTTTTATCTAAAAAAATTGATTAAAATACTTATAATTTTATTAAAAAGACTCTAATTTTTGCTTTTCCGATTATATTTATTAAGAAAATAAAACAAATTGTTTAAAACAAAAAACATTGCAAAAATTACATGAATAAAACCTTTTTTTCCCCTTTTGTACAGAAATTTTTGGTTAAAGTCAAATTATTCTTTATTTTTCGTCTTATTAAAAATATTTATATACCTTTTTATCTAGACAAGTTACTACAACTGACCACAACTAACCACAATAGGCAAATAATCCACTAAAATTATTATTTTATATTCAAATCTATTTCGTGGGAACAAAAAACAATAAGAGATAGACTTTAGGTTAGCCCAAATCAATTATTTTTTAAAAAAGTTTCACTTTAGATGAGAGTTAGTTTCAAATATCCTTCATAATACAAAAATTATTAAACAATTCTTAAAATCTTATAAATTAATTAGGTATACTTTTTAAAATTTACCGTAGTATCTCTAACAAATTACGAAATAAGATCAGAAAGGCAAAAATTAACTTTTTTTTTTAATTTTTAAGTTTACTTGACCTAAATGAAAATGTTAGAATTTTTTTCTAAAAATAGTAATTGGAAAGGGGCATGAGAAGTTAAAAGATATTTCAAGGAAATAGTCAGTCTCTGCTTAATAATTTTAAGTTACTTAACCCAAAATGCTTTGTTTAAATTGAAAAAAAATAATAAAAAAAAAAATACTTATTTAAAAAATTAAAGTCTTATCCTAAATTTTTAGTGTTTCTATTACTTGCCCATATAAAAATTAGCAAACAATTCAAGGAAATTATAATTTTTTAACAGCAAATGACTTGTGAGAACAAAAAATAATAATAAATAGTGTTTAAGTTATCCAAAATCAAAATATTTTTCTAAAATTGTTTACTATTAATGATGGTTAGTTAGAAATCAATTCTAAAAACCTAATAAATGAATAAAGGATACTAAATTAATCTTCTTATCAAAAAAAATTTATTAAAATACTTATAATTTTATTAAAGAATCTAATTTTTGCTTTTCCGATTATATTTATTAAGAAAATAAAACAAATTGTCTAAAACAAAAAAAAATTGCAAAAATTACATGAATAAAACCTTTTTTTTCCCTTTTGTACAGAAATTTTTGGTTAAAAACAAATTATTCTTTATTTTTCGTCTTATTAAAAATATTTATATACCTTTTTATCTAGACAAGTTAATACAACTGACCACAACTAACCACAATAGGCAAATAATCCACTAAAATTATTATTTTATATTCAAATCTATTTCGTGGGAACAAAAAACAATAAGAGATAGACTTTAGGTTAGCCCAAATCAATTATTTTTTAAAAAAGTTTCACTTTAGAAGAGAGTTAGTTTCAAATATCCTTCATAATACAAAAATTATTAAACAATTCTTAAAATCTTATAAATTAATTAGGTATACTTTTTAAAATTTACCGTAGTATCTCTAACAAATTACGAAATAAGATCAGAAAGGCAAAAATTAACTTTTTTTTGATAAATTTTTAAGTTTTCTTGACCTAAATGAAAAATGTTAGAATTTTTTTCTAAAAATAGTAATTGGAAAAGGTGCATGAGAAGTTAAAAGATATATTCAAGGAAATAGTCAGTCTCTGCTTAATAATTATAAGTTACTTAACCCAAAATGCTTTGTTTAAATTGAAAAGAATAATAAATTTAAAAAAAAATTACTTATTAAAAAAATTAAAGTCTTATCCTAGAATTTTTAATGTTTTTATTACTTGTCCATACAAAAATTTGCAAACAATTCAAGAAAATTATAATTTTTTAACAGCAAGTGACTTGTGAGAACAAAAAATAATAATAAATAGTGTTTAAGTTATCCAAAATCAAAATATTTTTCTAAAATTGTTTACTTTTAATGATGGTTAGTTAGAAATCAATTCTAAAAACCTAAAAATGAATAAAGGATACTAAATTAATCTTTTTATCAAAAAAAATTGATTAAAATACTTATAATTTTATTAAAAAGAATCCAATTTTTGCTTTTCCGATTATATTTATTAAGAAAATAAAACAAATTGTTTAAAACGAAAAAAAAATGCAAAAATTACATGAATAAAACCCTTTTTTTCCCCTTTTGTACAGAAATTTTTGGTTAAAATAAAATTATTCTTTATTTTTCGTCTTATTAAAAATATTTATATACCTTTTTATCTAGACAAGTTACTACAACTGACCACAACTAACCACAATAGGCAAACAATGCACTAAAATTATTATTTTATATTCAAATCTATTTCGTGGGAACAAAAAACAATAAGAGATATACTTTAGGTTAGCCCAAATCAATTATTTTTTCAAAAAGTTTCACTTTAGAAGAGAGTTAGTTTCAAATATCCTTCATAATACAAAAATTATTAAACAATTCTTAAAATCTTATAAATTAATTAGGTATACTTTTTAAAATTTACCGTAATATCTCTAACAAATTACGAAATAAGATCAGAAAGGCAAAAATTAACTTTTTTTTTAAATTTTTAAGTTTTCTTGACCTAAATGAAAAATGTTAGAATTTTTTTCTAAAAATAGTAATTGGAAAGGGTGTATGAGAAGTTAAAAGATATATTCAAGGAAATAGTCAGTCTCTGCTTAATAATTTTAAGTTACTTAACCCAAAATGCTTTGTTTAAATTGAAAAGAATAATAAATTAAAAAAAAATTACTTATTTAAAAAATTAAAGTCTTATCCTAGAATTTTTAGTGTTTTTATTACTTGTCCATATAAAAATTAGCAAACAATTCAAGAAAATTATAATTTTTTAACAGCAAGTGACTTGTGAGAACAAAAAATAATAATAAATAGTGTTTAAGTTATCCAAAATCAAAATATTTTTCTAAAATTGTTTACTTTTAATGATGGTTAGTTAGAAATCAATTCTAAAAACCTAATAAATGAATAAAGGATACTAAATTAATCTTTTTATCTAAAAAAATTGATTAAAATACTTATAATTTTATTAAAAGAATCTAATTTTTGCTTTTCCGATTATATTTATTAAGAAAATAAAACAAATTGTTATATTATAAATTTTGATAGCTCCTACCGTTGTCGAGATATTATCGATTTTCTATAAAATAAAGCTTTTTAATTTTTTTAAAATTTTATTTTGAAATTTTTTTCGAATGTTTTTACACATTTATTCTTAAATTACGCCCAGAAATATATTTACAATGGAGAAACACCCATATTTACATTAATAAAGTTTTTTTATTTTTTTCCCCTCGCCGGAGCGAAATTTTGGGCCGAAAACAAATTCTTGCTTATATCTCCTTTCGTATTGTTTTTATGGAACTTATGTATATAACCTTTTTTATAGAGCTGCTCAAGGGCTACATTTTATGCTTAATAAATTTTTTGTTATCTCTATTAGTTTTCGAGATATTTGCGTTTAAAGTTTAAATTAAAATCGCAAATATCTCGAAAACTAAAGAAGCTACGAAAATTTTTATTTAACAAAAAATACGTATTTTTATTAGATCTTCAATTTTAGTTATATAACTTTTTTTTCTAAAGTTCATAGTTTTCGAGTTATAACCAAGAAACCGTATTTTCACGATTTTTCCTAGGTAAACCCCTGTAAAATTTTTTGAAAAAATTGAATTTTCTAAGAGGTCGATTTTTCGCCATTTTCATCAATAATATGATCATATATGATAACCTATACATTTTTCACCGATTTACGGTCGATAATGACGTCACAAAAAATTTTCTAAAATTTTAGTGTCTCGAAAAAATATTGATTTTTTGTTATATCTCCTTTACTATGGGTTAAACGATATTTTTTCATATAACCTTGTTTATAGAAAATCATGTTTCCTTTCTTTTAGGTTATGTAAAATTTTTCGATAACTCTGATAGTTTTTGAGATATTATCGATTTTCAATAAAATAAAGCATTTTTAATTTTTTTAAAATTTTATTTTTAATTTTTTTTCGAAGGTTTTTACACTTTTATTCTTAAATTACGCCCAGAAATACATTTACAATGAAAAAACACCCATATTTCCGTTAATAATTTTTTTTTATTTTTTTCACCCCGCCGGAGCAAAATTTTGGCCCTAAATCACATTCTTGCTTATATCTCCCTTCGTATTGATTTTATGGAACTTATGTATATAACCTTGCTGCCTGCTCAAGAGCTACATTTTATGTCAAATAAATTTTTCGATATCTCTATTAGTTTTTGAGATATTTGCGTTTAAAGTTTAAATTAAAATCGCAAATATCTCGAAAACTAAAGGAGCTACGAAAATTTTTATTTAACAAAAAATACGTATTTTTATCAGGTCTTCAATTTTAGTTATATAACTTTTTTTTCTAAAGTTCATAGTTTTCGAGTTATAATCAAGAAACCGTATTTTCACGATTTACACCCCTGTAAAATTTTTTGAAAAAATTGAATTTTCTAAGAGGTCGATTTTTCGCCATTTTTATCCATATTATGATCATTTATGATTACCTATACACTTTTTACCGATTTACGGTCGATAATGACGTCACAAAAAATGTTCAAAAATTTTAGGGTCCCCGAAAAATATGGATTTTTGGTTATATCTCCTTTACTATAGATTTAACGATATTTTTTCATATAACCTTTTTTGTAGAAAATCACGTTTCCTTTCTTTTAAGTTATATAAAATTTTTCGATAACTCTAATAGTTTTCGAGATATCGACGATTTTCCTTAAAAATCGAACCTAGCCTCACTTTTCCACCTTCGTTATGATTCGATCGGGTTCGAAATTTTACTACGGAGATTTTTTGACCTGGGCTAACCGATTTTGACCTCGAAATCGGTCTAGCTCCATAAATAAAGGAAAAAAATTATCGAAAGTCATTTTTCGGCATTTGTTTTATTTTGCCAAAAAATCAATTTTGGGTCTCTACAATATCGGTTATGTACCTTTTCGGCATAAACTCGACCGTAACCGAGATAAAATTCGGCCGAAAATTAATAATTCGGCATTTCGCACGCGTCGGCATTTTCGGCATTTTTTTCGGCATCTTCGTCATCTGCTCGTCGTTCCGATTAAAATGAGCCCCCATTCGACCCTCTGGCGTTAAAATTTAGCGGTTCGGCTAAACTTCACCGTTTTGTCAATTTTTCAATTTTTACCCCCTATTTAGTACCTCCCGAATCCGAATCCGCAAACGGATTTCGAAAATCTCTTCAAACGGCCGAGATAAAATTATCAACTTTTTGGGGAGGAGGGGGGGAAATTATTTCGAGTAAAAAAGTCTTAGAATTTGATCCTCTATACGCAACTTACTACTAACCTAGTCTCGAAATTCGGTCTATACCAGCTCACGTTCCGCTCTTAAAATCTTATAAATTAATTAGGTATACTTTTTAAAATTTACCGTAGTATCTCTAACAAGTTACGAAATAAGAGAAATCAATTCTAAAAACCTAATAAATGAATAAAGGATACTAAATTAATCTTTTTATCTAAAAAAATTGATTAAAATACTTATAATTTTATTAAAAGAATCTAATTTTTGCTTTTCCGATAATATTTATTAAGAAAATAAAACAAATTGTTTAAAACAAAAAAAATTGCAAAATTACATGATTAAAATCTTTTTTTCCCCTTTTGAACAGAAATTTTTGGTTAAAATCAAATTATTCTTTATTTTTCGTCTTATTAAAAATATTTATATACCTTTTTATCTAGACAAGTTACTACAACTGACCACAACTAACCACAATAGGCAAATAATCCACTAAAATTATTATTTTATATTCAAATCTATTTCGTGGAACAAAAAACAATAAGAGATAGACTTTAGGTTAGCCCAAATCAATTATTTTTAAAAAAGTTTCACTTTAGAAGAGTTAGTTATAAATATCCTTCATAATACAAAAATTATTAAACAATTCTTAAAATCTTATAAATTAATTAGGTATACTTTTTAAAATTTACCGTAGTATCTCTAACAAATTACGAAATAAGATCAGAAAGGCAAAAATTAATTTTTTTTAAAAATTTTTAAGTTTTCTTGACCTAAATGAAAAATGTTAGATTTTTTTTCTAAAAATAGTAATTGGAAAGGGGGCATGAGAAGTTAAAAGATATATTCAAGGAAATAGTCAGTCTCTGCTTAATAATTTTAAGTTACTTAACCCAAAATGCTTTGTTTAAATTGAAAAGAATAATAAATTAAAAAAAAAAAACTTATTTAAAAAATTAAAGTCTTATCCTATAATTTTTATTGTTTTTATTACTTGTCCATATAAAAATTAGCAAACAATTTAAGAAAATTATAATTTTTTAACAGGAAGTGACTTGTGAGATCAAAAAATAATAATAAATAGTGTTTAAGTTATCCAAAATCAAAACATTTTTCTAAAATTGTTTACTTTTAATGATGGTTAGTTAGAAATCAATTCTAAAAACCTAATAAATGAATAAAGGATACTAAATTAATCTTTTTATCTAAAAAAATTGATTAAAATACTTATAATTTTATTAAAAGAATCTATTTTTTGCTTTTCCGATTATATTTATTAAGAAAATAAAACAAATTGTTTAAAACAAAAAAAATTGCAAAAATTACATGAATAAAACCTTTTTTTCCCCTTTTGTACAGAAATTTTTGGTTAAAATCAAATTATTCTTTATTTTTCGTCTTATTAAAAATATTTATATACCTTTTTATCTAGACAAGTTACTACAACTGACCACAACTAACCACAATAGGCAAATAATCCACTAAAATTATTATTTTATTTTCAAATCTATTTCGTGGGAACAAAAACAATAAGAGATAGACTTTAGGTTAGCCCAAATCAATTATTTTTTAAAAAGGGTTTTACTTTAGAGGGGAGTTTCAAATATCCTTCATAATACAAAAAAATTAAACAATTTTAAAATCTTATAAATTAATTAGGTATACTTTTTAAAATTTACCAGTATCTCTAACAAATTACGAAATAAGATCAGAAAGGCAAAAAATTTAAATTTTTTTAATAAATTTTTAAGTTTTCTTGACCTAAATGAAAAAAGTTAGAATTTTTCTAAAAATAGTAATTGGAAAGGGGGCATGAGAAGTTAAAAGATATATTCAAGGAAATAGTCAGTCTCTGCTTAATAATTTTAAGTTACTTAACCCAAAATGCTTTGTTTAAATTGAAAAAATAATAAATTAAAAAAATTACTTATTTAAAAAAATTTAAAGGGATCCTAGAATTTAGTGTTTTATTACTTGCCCATAAAAATTAGCAAACAATTCAAGAAAATTATAATTTTTTAACAGCAAGTGACTTGTGAGAACAAAAATAATAATAAATAGTGTTTAAATTATCCAAAATCAAAATATTTTTTAAAATTACTTTTAATGATGTTAGTTAGAAATCAATTCTAAAACCTAATAAAAAAATAAAGGATATAAATTAATCTTTTTATCTAAAAAAATTGATTAAAATACTTATAATTTTAATAAAAAAAATCTAATTTTTGCTTTTCCGATTATATTTATTAAGAAAATAAAACAAATTGTTAAAAACAAAGAAAAATTGCCAAAATTACATGAATAAAACCTTTTTTTCCCCTTTTGTACAGAAATTTTTGGTTAAAATCAAATTATTCTTTATTTTTCGTCTTATTAAAAATATTTATATACCTTTTTATCTAGACAAGTTACTACAACTGACCACAACTAACCACAATAGGCAAATAATCCACTAAAATTATTATTTTATTTTCAAATCTATTTCGTGGGAACAAAAAACAATAAGAGATAGACTTTAGGTTAGCCCAAATCAATTATTTTTTAAAAAAGTTTCACTTTAGAAGAGAGAGTTTCAAATATCCTTCATAATACAAAAATTATTAAACAATTCTTAAAATCTTATAAATTAATTAGGTATACTTTTTAAAATTTACCGTAGTATCTCTAACAAATTACGAAATAAGATCAGAAAGGCAAAAATTAATTTTTTTTAAAAATTTTTAAGTTTTCTTGACCTAAATGAAAAATGTTAGATTTTTTTTCTAAAAATAGTAATTGGAAAGGGGGCATGAGAAGTTAAAAGATATATTCAAGGAAATAGTCAGTCTCTGCTTAATAATTTTAAGTTACTTAACCCAAAATGCTTTGTTTAAATTGAAAAAAATAATAAATTAAAAAAAAACTACTTATTTAAAAATTAAAGTCATCCTAGAATTTTTAGTGTTTTTATTACTTGTCCAAATAAAAATTAGCAAACAATTCAAGAAAATTATAATTTTTAACAGCAAGTGACTTGGAAAAAAAATAATAATAAATAGTGTTTAAGTTATCCAAAATCAAAATATTTTTCTAAAATTGTTTACTTTTAATGATGGTTAGTTAGAAATCAATTCTAAAAACCTAATAAATGAATAAAGGATACTAAATTAATCTTTTTATCTAAAAAAATTGATTAAAATACTTATAATTTTATTAAAAAGAATGTAATTTTTGCTTTTCCGATAATATTTATTAAGAAAATAAAACAAATTGTTTAAAACAAAAAAAAAATGCAAAAATTACATTTAAAACCTTTTTTTTTTCCCCTTTTTATACAGAAATTTTTGGTTAAAATCAAATTATTCTTTATTTTTCGTCTTATTAAACATATTTATATACCTTTTTATCTAGACAAGTTACTACAACTGACCACAACTAACCACAATAGGCAAATAATCCACTAAAATTATTATTTTATTTTCAAATCTATTTCATGGGAACAAAAAACAATAAGAGATAGACTTTAGGTTAGCCCAAATCAATTATTTTTAAAAAGTTTCACTTTAGAAGAGAGTTTCAAATATCCTTCATAATACAAAAATTATTAAACAATTCTTAAAATCTTATAAATTAATTAGGTATACTTTTTAAAATTTACCGTAGTATCTCTAACAAATTACGAAATAAGATCAGAAAGGCAAAAATTAACTTTTTTTAAATAAATTTTTAAGTTTTCTTGACCTAAATGAAAAATGTTAGAATTTTTTTCTAAAAATAGTAATTGGAAAGGGTGCATGAGAAGTTAAAAGATATATTCAAGGAAATAGTCAGTCCCTGCTTAATAATTATAAGTTACTTAACCCAAAATGCTTTGTTTAAATTGAAAAGAATAATAAATTAAAAAAAAATTACTTATTTAAAAAATTAAAGTCATCCTAGAATTTTTAGTGTTTTTATTACTTGCCCATATAAAAATTAGCAAACAATTCAAGAAAATTATAATTTTTTAACAGCAAGTGACTTGTGAGAACAAAAAATAATAACAAATAGTGTTTAAGTTATCCAAAATCAAAATATTTTTCTAAAATTGTTTACTTTTAATGATGGTTAGTTAGAAATCAATTCTAAAAACCTAATAAATGAATAAAGGATACTAAATTAATCTTTTTATCTAAAAAAAAATGATTAAAATACTTATAATTTTATTAAAAAGAATCTAATTTTTGCTTTTCCGATTATATTTATTAAGAAAATAAAACAAATTGTTTAAAACAAAAAAAAATTGCAAAAATTACATGAATAAAACCTTTTTTTTCTCCTTTTGTGCAGAAATTTTTGGTTAAAATCAAATTATTCTTTATTTTTCGTCTTATTAAAAATATTTATATACCTTTTTATCTAGACAAGTTACTACAACTGACCACAACTAACCACAATAGGCAAATAATCCACTAAAATTATTATTTTATATTCAAATCTATTTCGTGGGAACAAAAAACAATAAGAGATAGACTTTAGGTTAGCCCAAATCAATTATTTTTAAAAGGTTTCACTTTAGATGAGAGTTAGTTTCAAATATCCTTCATAATACAAAAATTATTAAACAATTCTTAAAATCTTATAAATTAATTAGGTATACTTTTAAAATTTACCGTAGTATCTCTAACAAATTACGAAATAAGATCAGAAGGCAAAATTAACTTTTTTAATAAATTTTAAGTTTTCTTGACCTAAATGAAAAATGTTAGAATTTTTTCTAAAAATAGTAATTGGAGAGGGGGCATGAGAAGTTAAAAGATATATTCAAGGAAATAGTCAGTCTCTGCTTAATAATTTTAAGTTACTTAACCCAAAATGCTTTGTTTAAATTGAAAAAAATAATAAATTAAAAAAAAAAATTTCTTATTTAAAAAATTAAAGTGTTATCCTAGAATTTTTAGTGTTTTATTACTTGCCCATATAAAAATTAGCAAACAATTCAAAGAAAATTATAATTTTTAACAGCAAGTGACTTTTGAGAACAAAAAAATAATAAATAGTGTTTAAATTATCCAAAATCAAAAATATTTTTAAAAAAAATTAATTCTTTTAATGATAGTTAGTTAGAAATCAATTCTAAAAAACCTAATCAGTGAATAAAGGATACTAAATTAATCTTTTTATCTAAAAAATTGATTAAAATACTTATAATTTTATTAAAAGATCTAATTTTTGCTTTTCCGATTATATTTATTAAGAAAATAAAACAAATTGTTTAAAACAAAAAAACATTGCAAAAATTACATGAATAAAACCTTTTTTCCCCTTTTGTACATAAATTTTTGGTTAAAGTCAAATTATTCTTTATTTTTCGTCTTATTAAAATATTTATATACCTTTTATCTAGACAAGTTGGTACAACTGACCACAACTAACCACAATAGGCAAATAATCCACTAAAATTATTATTTTATATTCAAATCTATTTCGTGGGAACAAAAAACAATAAGAGATAGACTTTAGGTTAGCCCAAATCAATTATTTTTTAAAAAAGTTTCACTTTAGAAGAGAGCTAGTTTTAAATATACTTCATAATACAAAAATTATTAAACAATTCTTAAAATCTTATAAATTAATTAGGTATACTTTTTAAAATTTACCGTAGTATCTCTAACAAATTACGAAATAAGATCAGAAAGGCTAAAATTAACTTTTTTTAATAAATTTTAAAGTTTTCTTGACCTAAATGAAAAATGTTAGAATTTTTTTCTAAAAATAGTAATTGGAAAGGGTGCATGAGGAGTTAAAAGATATATTCAAGGAAATAGTCAGTCTCTGCTTAATAATTATAAGTTACTTAACCCAAAATGCTTTGTTTAAATTGAAAAGAATAATAAATTTAAAAAAAATTACTTATTTAAAAAATTAAAGTCTTATCCTATAATTTTTAGTGTTTTTATTACTTGTCCATATAAAAATTAGCAAACAATTTAAGAAAATTATAATTTTTTAAAAGCAAGTGACTTGTGAGATCAAAAAATAATAATAAATAGTGTTTAAGTTATCCAAAATCAAAATATTTTTCTAAAATTGCTTACTTTTAATGATGGTTAGTTAGAAATCAATTCTAAAAACCTAATAAATGAATAAAGGATACTAAATTAATCTTTTTATCTAAAAAAATTGATTAAAATACTTATAATTTTATTAAAAAGAATCTAATTTTTGCATTTCCGATAATATTTATTAAGAAAATAAAACAAATTGTTTAAAACAAAAAAAATTGCAAAAATTACATGATTAAAATCTTTTTTTCCCCTTTTGTACAGAAATTTTTGGTTAAAATCAAATTATTCTTTATTTTTCGTCTTATTAAAAATATTTATATACCTTTTTATCTAGACAAGTTACTACAACTGACCACAACTAACCACAATAGGCAAATAATCCACTAAAATTATTATTTTATATTTAAATCTATTTCGTGGGAACAGAAAACAATAAGAGATAGACTTTAGGTTAGCCCAAATCAATTATTTTTTAAAAAGTTTCACTTTAGAAGAAGTTAGTTTTAAATATCCTTCATAATACAAAAATTATTAAACAATTCTTAAAATCTTATAAATTAATTAGGTATACTTTTTAAAATTTACCGTAGTATCTCTAACAAATTACGAAATAAGATCAGAAAGGCAAAAATTAACTTTTTTTAAATAAATTTTTATGTTTTCTTGACCTAAATGAAAAATGTTAGAATTTTTTTCTAAAAATAGTAATTGGAAAGGGTGCATGAGAAGTTAAAAGATATATTCAAGGAAATAGTCAGTCCCTGCTTAATAATTATAAGTTACTTAACCCAAAATGCTTTGTTTAAATTGAAAAGAATAATAAAATAAAAAAAAAAATACTTATTTAAAAAATTAAAGTCATCCTAGAATTTTTAGTGTTTTTATTACTTGTCCATATAAAAATTAGCAAACAACTCAAGAAAATTATAATTTTTTAACAGCAAGTGACTTGTGAGAACAAAAAATAATTACAAATAGTGTTTAAGTTATCCAAAATCAAAATATTTTTCTAAAATTGTTTACTTTTAATGATGGTTAGTTAGAAATCAATTCTAAAAACCTAATAAATGAATTAAGGATACTATATTAATCTTTTTATCTAAAAAAATGATTAAAATACTTATAATTTTATTAAAAGAATCTAATTTTTGCTTTTCCGATTATATTTATTAAGAAAATAAAACAAATTGTTTAAAACAAAAAAAAATTGCAAAAATTACATGAATAAAACCTTTTTCCCCTTTTGTACAGAAATTTTTGGTTAAAATCAAATTATTCTTTATTTTTCGTCTTATTAAAAATATTTATATACCTTTTTATCTGGACAAGTTACTACAACTGACCACAACTAACCACAGTAGGCAAATAATCCACTAAAATTATTATTTTATATTCAAATCTATCTCGTGGGAACAAAAAACAATAAGAGATAGACTTTAGGTTAGCCCAAATCAATTATGTTTTAAAAAAGTTTCACTTTAGAAGAGAGTTAGTTTCAAATATCCTTCATAATACAAAAATTATTAAACAATTCTTAAAATCTTATAAATTAATTAGGTATACTTTTTAAAATTTTCCGTAGTATCTCTAACAAATTACGAAATAAGATCAGAAAGGCAAAAATTAACTTTTTTTAAAAAGTTTTTAAGTTTTCTTGACCTAAATGAAAAATGTTAGAATTTTTTTCTAAAAATAGTAATTGGAAAGGGGGCATGAGAAGTTAAAAGATATATTCAAGTTAATAGTCAGTCTCTGCTTAATAATTTTAAGTTACTTAACCCAAAATGCTTTGTTTAAATTGAAAAGAATAATAAATTAAAAAAAAATTTCTTATTTAAAAAATTAAAGTCTTATCCTAGAATTTTTAGTGTTTTTATTACTTGCCCATATAAAAATTAGCAAACAATTCAAGAAAATTATAATTTTTTAACAGCAAGTGACTTGTGAGAACAAAAAATAATAATAAATAGTGTTTAAGTTATCCAAAATCAAAATATTTTTCTAAAATTGTTTACTATTAATGATGGTTAGTTAGAAATCAATTCTAAAAACCTAATAAATGAATAAAGGATACTAAATTAATCTTTTTATCAAAAAAAATTATTAAAATACTTATAATTTTATTAAAGAATCTAATTTTGCTTTCCGATTATATTTATTAAGAAAATATAACAAATTGTTTAAAACAAAAAAAATTGCAAAAATTACATAAATAAAACCTTTTTTTCCCCCTTTTGTACAGAAATTTTTGGTTAAAATCAAATTATTCTTTATTTTTCGTCTTACTAAAAATATTTATATACCTTTTTATCTAGACAAGTTACTACAACTGACCACAACTAACCACAATAGGCAAATAATCCACTAAAATTATTATTCTATATGCAAATCTATTTCGTGGGAACAAAAAACAATAAGAGATAGACTTTAGGTTAGCCTAAATCAATTATTTTTAAAAAGTTTCACTTTAGAAGGAGTTAGTTTCAAATATCCTTCATAATACAAAAATAATTAAACAATTCTTAAAATCTTATAAATTAATTAGGTATACTTTTTAAAATTTACCGTAGTATCTCTAACAAATTACGAAATAAGATCAGAAAGGCAAAAATTAACTTTTTTTAATAAATTTCATACTACACAACCTAACCTATATTAAAAAATTAGATGCCTACACCAGCCTTGCTTTTTCCAAAGCCATCTCAACAATTCTGCTACTGCGGAATCCTTTATCCATAATGTTAATACTAAATCACCTCTTTAAACTTACGAATGAACAATAAAAACTAAGTAGAAAGAAGCAGTGCACAGAATAAACACAAAAAACGTTAGGTACTTAATTAAATTCAAGGATCAACACTGAACTGATTTTAAAATGGAGTAACACAGCATATGCAAAATCACGCCACTATAAAACGGCCTTCTGATTGGTCATTGCATTTACTGTGTTTTACCTTTAGCGGAAGCGTAGATACTAGGTTTCTTAATTTTGGTTTTAAATAAAACTTTGCAGATACTGTGTTTTTCCCCTTTAAATCTCTGTTGTTTTGCGTCAAATTTTATATTTTGCACGTGGATCAAACCCTAGTATATATATATATATATATCAATTATTAATTAAATTAAGTTTTCTTGACCTAAATGAAAAATGTTAGAATTTTTTTCTAAAAATATTCCTTGGAAAAGGTGCATGAGAAGTTAAAAGATATATTCAAGGAAATAGTCAGTCTCTGCTTAATAATTATAAGTTACTTAACCCAAAATGCTTTGTTTAAATTGAAAAGAATAATAAATTTTAAAAAAATTACTTATTAAAAAATTAAAGTCTTATCCTAGAATTTTTAATGTTTTTATTACTTGTCCATATAAAAAAATTTGCAAACAATTCAAGAAAATTATAATTTTTTAACAGCAAGTGACTTGTGAGAACAAAAAATAATAATAAATAGTGTTTAAGTTATCCAAAATCAAAATATTTTTCTAAAATTGTTTACTTTTAATGATGGTTAGTTAGAAATCAATTCTAAAAACCTAATAAATGAATAAAGGATACTAAATTAATCTTTTTATCTAAAAAAATTGATTAAAAATACTTATAATTTTATTAAAAATAATCTAATTTTTGTTTTTCCGATTATATTTATTAAGAAAATAAAACAAATTGTTTAAAACAAAAAAAAATTGCAAAAATTACATGAATAAAACCTTTTTTCCCCTTTTGTACAGAAATTTTTGGTTAAAATCAAATTATTCTTTATTTTTCGTCTTATTAAAAATATTTATATACATACCTTTTTATCTAGACAAGTTACTACAACTGACCACAACTAACCACAATAGGCAAATAATCCACTAAAATTATTATTTTATATTCAAATCTATTTCGTGGGAACAAAAAACAATAAGAAATAGACTTTAGGTTAGCCCAAATCAATTACTTTTTAAAAAAAGATTCACTTTAGAAGAGAGTTAGTTTTAAATATCCTTCATAATACAAAAATTATTAAACAATTCTTAAAATCTTATAAATTAATTAGGTATACTTTTTAAAATTTACCGTAGTATCTCTAACAAATTACGAAATAAGATCAGAAAGGCTAAAATTAACTTTTTTTTAATAAATTTTTAAGTTTTCTTGACCTAAATGAAAAATGTTAGAATTTTTTTCTAAAAATAGTAATTGGAAAGGGTGCATGAGAAGTTAAAAGATATATTCAAGGAAATAGTCAGTCTCTGCTTAATAATTATAAGTTACTTAACCCAAAATGCTTTGTTTAAATTGAAAAGAATAATAAATTAAAAAAAAATACTTATTTAAAAAATTAAAGTCTTATCCTAGAATTTTTAGTGTTTTTATTACTTGTCCATATAAAAATTAGCAAACAATTTAAGAAAATTATAATTTTTTAACAGCAAGTGACTTGTGAAATCAAAAAATAATAATAAATAGTGTTTAAGTTATCCAAAATCAAAACATTTTTTTAAAATTGTTTACTTTTAATGATGGTTAGTTAGAAATCAATTCTAAAAACCTTATAAATGAATAAAGAATACTAAATTAATCTTTTTATCTAAAAAAATTGATTAAAATACTTATAATTTTATTAAAAAGAATCTAATTTTTGCTTTTCCGATAATATTTATTAAGAAAATAAAACAAATTGTTTAAAACAAAAAAAAATTGCAAAAATTACATGATTAAAATCTTTTTTTTCCCCTTTTGTACAGAAATTTTTGGTTAAAATCAAATTATTCTTTATTTTTCGTCTTATTAAAAATATTTATATACCTTTTTATCTAGACAAGTTACTACAACTGACCACAACTAACCACAATAGGCAAATAATCCACTAAAATTATTATTTTATATTCAAATCTATTTCGTAGAGACAAAAAACAATAAGAGATAGACTTTAGGTTAGCCCAAATCAATTATTTTTTAAAAAGTTTCACTTTAGAAGAGAGTTAGTTTTAAATATCCTTCATAATACAAAAATTATTAAACAATTCTTAAAATCTTATAAATTAATTAGGTATACTTTTTAAAATTTACCGTAGTATCTCTAACAAATTACGAAATAAGATCAGAAAGGCAAAAATTAATTTTTTTTTAAATTTTTAAGTTTTCTTGACCTAAATGAAAAAATGTTAGATTTTTTTCTAAAAATAGTAATTGGAAAGGGGGCTGAGAAGTTAAAAGATATATTCAAGAAATAGTCAGTCTCTGCTTAATAATTTTAAGTTACTTAACCCAAAATGCTTTGTTTAAATTGAAAAAAATAATAAATTAAAAAAAAAAACTACTTATTTAAAAAATTAAAGTCTTATCCTAGAATTTTTAGTGTTTTTATTACTTGTCCAAATAAAAATTAGCAAACAATTCAAGAAAATTATAATTTTTTAACAGCAAGTGACTTGAGAGAACAAAAAATAATAATAAATAGTGTTTAAGATCCAAAATCAAAATATTTCTCTAAAATTGTTTACTTTTAATGATGGTTAGTTAGAAATCAATTCTAAAAACCTAATAAATGAATAAAGGATACTAAATTAATCTTTTTATCTAAAAAAATTGATTAAAATACTTATAATTTTATTAAAAAGAATCTAATTTTTGCTTTTCCGATTATTTTATTAAGAAAATAAAACAAATTGTTCAAAACAAAAAAAAATTGCAAAAATTACATGAATAAAACCTTTTTAACCCTTTTGTACAGAAATTTTTGGTTAAAATCAAATTATTCTTTATTTTTCGTCTTATTAAAAATATTTACATACCTTTTTATCTAGACAAGTTACTACAACTGACCACAACTAACCACAATAGGCAAATAATCCACTAAAATTATTATTTTATTTTCAAATCTATTTCTTGGGAACAAAAAACAATAAGAGATAGACTTTGAGGTTAGCCCAAATCAATTATTTTTTAAAAAGTTTCACTTTAAGAGAGAGTTTCAAATATCCTTCATAATACAAAAATTATTAAACAATTCTTAAAATCTTATAAATTAAATAGGTATACTTTTTAAAATTTACCGTAGTATCTCTAACAAATTACGAAATAAGATCAGAAAGGCAAAAATTAATTATTTTTAAAAAATTTTTAAGTTTTCTTGACCTAAATGAAAAATGTTAGATTTTTTTTCTAAAAATAGTAATTGGAAAGGGGGCATGAGAAGTTAAAAGATATATTCAAGGAAATAGTCAGTCTCTGCTTAATAATTTTAAGTTACTTAACCCAAAATGCTTTGTTTAAATTGAAAAAAATAATAAATTAAAAAAAAAACTACTTATTTAAAAATTAAAGTCTTATCCTAGAATTTTTAGTGTTTTTATTACTTGTCCAAATAAAAATTAGCAAACAATTCAAGAAAATTATAATTTTTTAACAGCAAGTGACTTGCGAGAACAAAAAATAATAATAAATAGTGTTTAAGTTATCCAAAATCAAAATATTTTTCTAAAATTGTTTACTTTTAATGATGGTTAGTTAGAAATCAATTCTAAAAACCTAATAAATGAATAAAGGATACTAAATTAATCTTTTTATCTAAAAAAAAATGATTAAAATACTTATAATTTTATTAAAAAGAATCTAATTTTTGCTTTTCCGATTATATTTATTAAGAAAATAAAACAAATTGTTTAAAACAAAAAAATTGCAAAAATTACATGAATAAAACTTTTTTCCCCTTTTGTGCAGAAATTTTTGGTTAAAATCAAATTATTCTTTATTTTTCGTCTTATTAAAAATATTTATATACCTTTTTATCTAGACAAGTTACTACAACTGACCACAACTAACCACAATAGGCAAATAATCCACTAAAATTATTATTTTATATTCAAATATATTTCGTGGGAACAAAAAACAATAAGAGATAGACTTTAGGTTAGCCCAAATCAATTATTTTTTAAAAAAGTTTCACTTTAGAAGAGAGTTAGTTTTAAATATACTTCATAATACAAAAATTATTAAACAATTCTTAAAATCTAATAAATTAATTAGGTATACTTTTTAAAATTTATCGTAGTATCTCTAACAAATTACGAAATAAGATCAGAAAGGCTAAAATTAACTTTTTTTTTAATAAATTTTTAAGTTTTCTTGACCTAAATGAAAAATGTTAGAATTTTTTTCTAAAAATAGTAATTGGAAAGGGTGCATGAGAAGTTAAAAGATATATTCAAGGAAATAGTCAGTCTCTGCTTAATAATTATAAGTTACTTAACCCAAAATGCTTTGTTTAAATTGAAAAGAATAATAAATTAAAAAAAAAATTACTTATTTAAAAAATTAAAGTCTTATCCTATAATTTTTAGTGTTTTTATTACTTGTCCATATAAAAATTAGCAAACAATTTAAGAAAATTATAATTTTTTAACAGCAAGTGACTTGTGAGATCAAAAAATAATGATAAATAGTGTTTAAGTTATCCAAAATCAAAACATTTTCTAAAATTGTTTACTTTTAATGATGGTTAGTTAGAAATCAATTCTAAAATCCCAATAAATTAATAAAGGATACTAAATTAATCTTTTTATCTAAAAAAATTGACTAAAATACTTATAATTTTATTAAAAGAATCCCAATTTTTGCTTTTCCGATAATATTTATTAAGAAAATAAAACAAATTGTTTAAAAACAAAAAAAAATTGCAAAAATTACATGATTAAAACCTTTTTTTTCCCCTTTTGTACAGAAATTTTTTGGTTAAAATCAAATTATTCTTTATTTTTCGTCTTATTAAAAATATTTATATACCTTTTATCTAGACAAAGTTACTACAACTGACCACAACTAACCACAATAGGCAAATAATCCACTAAAATTATTATTTTATATTCAAATCTATTTCGTGGGAACAAAAAACAATAAGAGATAGACTTTAGGTTAGCCCAAATCAATTATTTTTAAAAAAGTTTCACTTTAGAAGAGTTAGTTTAAATATACTTCATAATACAAAAATTATTAAACAATTCTTAAAATCTAATAAATTAATTAGGTATACTTTTTTAAAATTTACCGTAGTATCTCTAACAAATTACGAAATAAGATCAGAAAGGCTAAAATTAACTTTTTTTTAATAAATTTTAAGTTTTCTTGACCTAAATGAAAAATGTTAGAATTTTTCTAAAAATAGTAATTGGAAAGGGTGCATGAGAAGATAAAAGATATATTCAAAGAAATAGTCAGTCTCTGCTTAATAATTATAAGTTACTTAACCCAAAATGCTTTGTTTAAATTGAAAGAATAATAAATTAAAAAAAAAATACTTATTTAAAAAATTAAAGTCTTATCCTAGAATTTTTAGTGTTTTTATTCTTGTCCATATAAAAATTAGCAAACAATTCAAGAAAATTATAATTTTTAACAGCAAGTGACTTGTGAGAACAAAAATAATAACAAATAGTGTTTAAGTTATCCAAAATCAAAATATTTTTCTAAAATTGTTTACTTTTAATGATGGTTAGTTAGAAATCAATTCTAAAAACCTAATAAATGAATAAAGGATACTAAATTAATCTTTTTACCTAAAAAAATGATTAAAATACTTATAATTTTATTAAAAAGAATCTAATTTTTGCTTTTCCGATTATATTTATTAAGAAAATAAAACAAATTGTTTAAAACAAAAAAATTGCAAAAATTACATGAATAAAACCTTTTTTTCCCCTTTTGTACAGAAATTTTTGGTTAAAATCAAATTATTCTTTATTTTTCGTCTTATTAAAAATATTTATATACCTTTTTATCTAGACAAGTTACTACAACTGACCACAACTAACCACAATAGGCAAATAATCCACTAAAATTATTATTTTATATTCAAATCTATTTCGTGGGAACAAAAAACAATAAGAGATAGACTTTAGGTTAGCCCAAATCAATTATTTTTAAAAAAAGTTTCACTTTAGAAGAGAGTTACTTTTAAATATCCTTCATAATACAAAAATTATTAAACAATTCTTAAAATCTTATAAATTAATTAGGTATACATTTTAAAATTTACCGTAGTATCTCTAACAAATTACGAAATAAGATCAGAAAGGCAAAAATTAACTTTTTTTAAATAAATTTTTAAGTTTTCTTGACCTAAATGAAAAATGTTAGAATTTTTTTCTAAAAATAGTAATGGGAAAGGGTGCATGAGAAGTTAAAAGATATATTCAAGGAAATAGTCAGTCTCTGCTTAATAATTATAAGTTACTAAACCCAAAATGCTTTGTTTAAATTAAAAAGTATAATAAATTAAAAAAAAAAAATACTTATTTAAAAAATTAAAGTCTTATCCTAGAATTTTTAGTGTTTTTATTACTTGTCCATATAAAAATTAGCAAACAACTCAAGAAAATTATAATTTTTTAACTGCAAGTGACTTGTGAGATCAAAAAATAATAATAAATAGTGTTTAAGTTATCCAAAATCAAAACATTTTTCTAAAATTGTTTACTTTTAATGATGGTTAGTTAGAAATCAATTCTAAAAACCTAATAAATAAATAAAGGATACTAAATTAATCTTTTTATCTAAAAAAATTAATTAAAATACTTATAATTTTATTAAAAAGAATCTAATTTTTGCTTTTTCGATAATATATATTAAGAAAATAAAACAAATTGTTTAAAACAAAAAAAAAATTGCAAAAATTACATGATTAAAACCTTTTTTTTTCCCTTTTGTACAGAAATTTTTGGTTAAAATCAAATTATTCTTTATTTTTCGTCTTATTAAAAATATTTATATACCTTTTTACCTAGACAAGTTACTAACTGACCACAACTAACCACAATAGGCAAACAATCCACTAAAATTATTATTTTATATTCAAATCTATTTCGTGGGGAACAAAAAACAATAAGAGATAGACTTTAGGTTAGCCCAAATCAATTATTTTTTAAAAAGTTTCACTTTAGAAAGAGTTACTTTTAAATATCCTTCTAATACAAAATTATTAAACAATTCTTAAAATCTTATAAATTAATTGGGGATACATTTTAAAATTTACCGTAGTATCTCTAACAAATTCGAAATAAGATCAGAAAGGGCCAAAAATTAACTTTTTAAATAAATTTTTAAGTTTTCTTTTTCCTAAATGAAAAATGTTAGAATTTTTTTCCCAAAAATAGTAATGGGAAAGGGTGCATGAGAAGGTTAAAAAATATATTCAAGGAAATAGTCAGTCCCTCTTAATAATTTTTAAGTTTTAACCCAAAATCTTTGTTTAAATTGAAAGAATAATAAATTAAAAAAAAATTTCTTATTTAAAAAATTAAAAATCATCCAAAATTTTTATTGTTTTTAATTACTTGTCCATATTAAAAATTAAAACAATTCAAAAAAATTATAATTTTTTAACAAAAATGTTGTGAACAAAAAAAAAATTACAAATAGTGTTTAAGTTATCCAAAATCAAAATATTTTTCTAAAATTGTTTTTCTTTTAATGATGGTTAGTTGAAATCAATTCCCAAAAACCTAATAAATGAATAAAGGATACTAAATTAATCTTTTATCTAAAAAGTTGATTAAAATACTTATAATTTTATTAAAAAGAATCTAATTTTTGCTTTTCGGATAATATTTATTAAGAAAATAAAACAAATTGTTTAAAACAAAAAATTGCAAAAAATTTCATGATTATAACCTTTTTTTCCCCTTTTGTACAGAAATTTTTGGTTAAAAAACAAATTATTCTTTATTTTTCGTCTTATTAAAAATATTTATATACCTTTTATCTGACAAGTTACTACAACTGACCACAACTAACCACAATAGGCAAATAATCCACTAAAATTATTATTTTATATTCAAATCTATTTCGTGGGAACAAAAAACAATAAGAGATAGACTTTAGGTTGCCAAATCAATTATTTTTAAAAAATTTCACTTTAGAAGAGAGTTAGTTTTAAATATCCTTCATAATACAAAAATTATTAAACAATTCTTAAAATCTTATAAATTAATTAGGTTACTTTTAAAATTTACCGTAGTATCTCTAACAAATTACGAAATAAGATCAGAAAGGCAAAAATTAACTTTTTTTTTTTTAATTTTTTAAATTTTCTTGACCTAAATGAAAAATGTTAGAATTTTTTCTAAAAATAGTAATTGGAAAGGGTGTATGAGAAGTTAAAAGATATATTCAAGGAAATAGTCAGTCTCTGCTTAATAATTTAAGTTACTTAACCCAAAATGCTTTGTTTAAATTGAAAAGAATAATAAATTAAAAAAAAATTACTTATTTAAAAATTAAAGTCTTATCCTAAATTTTTTGTGTTTTTATTACTTGTCCATATAAAAATTAAAACAATCAAGAAAATTATAATTTTTAACAGCAAGTGACTTTTAGAACAAAAATAATAATAAATAGTGTTTAAGTTATCCAAAATCAAAATATTTTTCTAAAATTGTTTACTTTTAATGATGGTTAGTTAGAAATAAATTCTAAAAACCTAATAAATCAATAAAGGATACTAAATTAATCTTTTTATCTAAAAAATTGATTAAAATACGTATAATTTTATTAAAAGAATCTAATTTTGCTTTTCCGATAATATTTATAAAGAAAATAAAACAAATTTTTAAACAAAAAAAAAAATTTCAAAATTACAGTTAAAACCTTTTTTTTTCCCCTTTTTTGAAATTTTTGGTTAAAATAAATTATTCTTTATTTTTCCTTATTAAAATATTTATATACCTTTTTATCTAGATAAGTTTCTACAACTGACAAAAAAACCAAACAAATAATCCACTAAAATTATTATTTTTTATTCAAATCATTTTTAAAAAAAACAATAAAAAGATAGACTTTTTGGGTTGCCCAAATCAATTATTTTTAAAAAAATTTCCCCTTTGAAGAGTTAGTTTAAATATCCAAATACAAAATTATTAAACAACTTAAAAACTTAAAATTAATAAGGCATACTTTTTTAAAATTTTCCGTAGTATCTCTAACAAATTGAAATAAAATAGAAAAGGGTAAAATTAACTTTTTTTTTTAAAAAATTTTTAAGTTTTCTTGACCTAAATGAAAAAAGTTAGAATTTTTCTAAAAATAGTAATTGGGAAAGGGTGCATGAGAAGATAAAAAATATATTCAAGGAAATAGTCAGTCTCTGCTTAAAAATTTTTAAGTTACTTAACCCAAAATGTTTGTTTAAATTGAAAGAATAATAAATTAAAAAAAAAAACATTTAAAAAAATTTAAAATCTTATCCTGGAATTTTTAGTGTTTTTTTTACTTGTCCATATAAAAATTAGCAAAAAATTCAAAAAATTATAATTTTTTAAAAGCAAGTGACTTTAGAGAACAAAAAAAATAATAAATGTGTTTAAGTTATCAAAATCAAAACATTTTTTTAAAATTGTTTACTTTTAATGATGGTTAGTTAGAAATCAATTCTAAAACCTAATAAATGAATAAAGGATACTAAATTAATCTTTTTATCTAAAAATTGATTAAAATACTTTAATTTTATTAAAAAAAATCTAATTTTTGCTTTTCCGATTATATTTATTAAGAAAATAAAACAAATTGTTTAAAAACAAAAAAATTGCCAAAATTACATGAATAAAACCTTTTTCCCCTTTTGTACAGAAATTTTTTTGGGTTTAAAAACAAATTATTCTTTATTTTTCGTCTTATTAAAAATATTTATATACCTTTTTCTAGACAAGTTACACAACTGACCCAACAACCACAATAGGCAAATAATCCACTAAAATTATTATTTTATATTCAAATCTATTTGTGGAACAAAAACAATAAAGAAGACTTTAGGGTTAAACCCCAAAATTTTTTTAAAAAGTTCACTTTAGAAAAGGGTTAGTTTCAAAAATTTCCCTTATTAAAAATAAATTAAAAAATTTTTAAAATCTTATAAAATTTAAATTTGGTATACTTTTTTTTACCGTAGTATCTCTAACAAATTACGAAATAAGATAGAAAAAGGAAAAATTAACTTTTTTATAAATTTTTAAGTTTTCTTGACCTAAATGAAAAATGTTAGAATTTTTTTAAAAATAGTAATTGGGAAAGGGGATGAGAAGTTAAAAAAAAATATTCAAAAAAAAAGCAGTCTCTCTTTAATTTTAAGTTCTTAAAAAATTTGTTAAATTGAAAAAAAAATAAATTAAAAAAAAAAACTTATTTAAAAAAATTTAAAATCTTATCCTAGAATTTTTAGTGTTTTTTTACTTGTCCATATAAAAATTACAAACAATTCAGGGAAAAATTTTAATTTTTAAAGAGGGGACTTGTGGAAAAAAAAAATAATAATAAATAGTGTTTTAAATTATCCAAAATCAAAAATTTTTTAAAAAATTTTTACTTTTAATGATGGTTAGTTAAATCAATTCTAAAAACCTAATAAAAAAAAAGGATACTAAATTAATCTTTTTATCTAAAAAATTATTAAAATACTTTAATTTTATTAAAAAAAACTAATTTTTCTTTTCCATAAAATTTTTTAAAAAAAAAAACAAATTTTTTAAAAAAAAAAAATTCAAAAAATTTCATGAATAAAACCTTTTTTTTCCCCCTTTTTTACAGAAAAATTTTTGGTTAAAAAAATTATTCTTTATTTTTGTCTTATTAAAATTTTTTATATACCTTTTTTTTAGACAGTTACTACAACTACCACAAATAAAAAAAGGGAAAACCCCCTAAAATTATTATTTTTATTCAAATCTTTTTTTGGGAACAAAAAA
>JAHBCN010006492.1:0-62834 GCA_019359885.1 Listronotus oregonensis
TGGTGGTGGCTGCATTTCTGGTGCATGACCTGCTGTCTTTTTCTGAGAGATCGATCTGGAGGCATATGCAGAAGATCTAGTCATCCTAATTAAAGAAAACACTGATGAGATGATTTCTAACATTCTTTAAGGAAGTATTTAACACCACACAAAGCTGGTGACAAAGGGAAAAAATGACAATAAACCCTCATAAAATAGTTATTGTCCCCTTCACCCGAAAAAGAGTAAACCTGGATAACTTGAGACCACCAACTCTGCAAAGTGCAATAATACCATTTGCAAAAGAAGCAAATATCTGAGGCTAATCCTAGAAATTTGCATCTAGAAAAGGTCATCTGCGAAGCGAACCTATCTTTCTGGACATGCCGCAGGATTTGTGGCATGCAACCAAAACAGATGTTCTGGCTATACGTGACAGTCATAATACCAGTGACCACGTATGACTCCGTGGCATAGTGGGGCAAAGGGCAGCAGCGGCTGACCCAAGCAAAGCTATCTAGCCTACAGAGACAGGCCTGCCTAATGATCATGAGCGCGCTGCGCACGACACCAACGTCGGCCATGGAAGCCCTCCTGGGACTGGTTTCTCTGCATATCTACTTGGAGAGAGAGTCAAGGTGGGCAACCTACAGACTCTATCAAGCGGTCAGCAATAAATCGAGGGCGTGTCACATAGAGAGTACCAGTCTCCACAGGAGTGTCCTGACCTGTGATAGACTGGGAATGCCCTCAGACATAATGACTACAACAACCAACTACAACCGGCCCTACAATGTAGTCTACCAACAAAGGGAGGACTGGAGTCGAAAAACGACCTACCTGCTGCGGGCTTACATCTGTTGGTACACCGACGGCTCCAAAACCAAAGACGGTGTTGGAGTTCCTTCAGCCTGGGCACTCTCGCAACCATATTTTAAGCGAGGTATTTGCCATTGAGATGTGTGCTAGAACGCTGGTTGATTGGCACTGCTCACGTAAGACAGTTAAAATATTCTCTGACAGTCAAGCAGCTCTTAAAGCTCTTGAATCCAGCTGGTGCAATTCGAAAACCGTCTGGAATTGCAAGGATGCGCTGACTAAACTGGGTCACAGCAACAAGGTTACCCTACTATAGATACCTGGACATACCGGCCTAGAGGGTAATGAATCCGCAGACCGGCTTGCCAAAAGATGGGCGGAGACAAAATTCACAGGGCCGGAACCAGTCATCGGTATATCTTATAGAATGGCCAAGCAGTTTATATCAGCTTTGACACAAAGAGAAAATCTCCGGTATTGGCATGGACTTCCGGGTCCCAGACACTCGAGGGCCTTTATAAGCCCACCGAATCAACAATGTACCGTTAAACTACTGGAACAACCAAGGGCATACCTTAAAACTCTAGTAGGACCGTACACAGGACACTGCAGATTGAAATACCACATGGACAAGATCGGCCTAGGCCTACAGGAAGACGTCAAGTGCCGCATGTGCATGGAGGAGGATGAATCGGCAGAACACATACTGTGTTCGTGCCCAGCAGCGGCACGACTCAGATTCGCAATCCTCGGCAACGACACGTTGCTGCCGGGGGAGGTGAAAGATCTCTCTCTTCCAACAGGATCATCAGATTTATTAGAAGTCTGGACCTGGTGGGAGAAATATAAAAGGGTGTGAGCCACAATAGACCGATCGGTCGCGGTGGAAGGGTGTTATACCCACTCACTTTAAACCTAACCTAACCTACTTCTGACCAATGCCACGGGTGACCTACCATACTGAAACGCCATTGTGGATAAAAGTCATTCACTGTTGCTGAGGGTTATGTAGAAGAGTCAGAGTTTAATAAAATTTAATTTATTCATGGATAGTCACTGTCAACTTATTTGTCGAGAAAGAAGTTAGATTTTAACTTTCAACCCGTTATTCTCCAGACAACTTTTTGATTATTGCTTTTATTACATAAGCAAATATTGGGGGAATTTATTAAAAACATTTAATAAAATTTAAAAAAAAGTAGTGTTTTAGTATCCAAGATTTTAGGCATAACTCTCGTATTTACTTATTTTAACCGCTATTTTTAATGAAAACACGTTAAAACTATAAAGATTTTTTAAGTCCATATTTCTTTAGACAATAATCTATATAAGTAGATTTTTTTAGTTTGGGGGATTATTAAAAAAAATAGTGCAGGGCTCTTTTTTATTTTGATACCCCTACCTCTAAAGTGATTGTTCTGAAGTAATGCCCAACATATTCAGAAAATAGTTAATTTTAGGAGAATGCGTCCTTAACCAAAATTTATTTGTCACTTTTAAAACTCACTAGTTAGTTTCATCCAATTTAAACAAATGGTACAACATTCTGTTTAAAATGGTCTAAAAGTTGTGTTTCAGATGTGAAAATACACCACAGTTTCCAGCCTTTAACATCTGCAACTTTACAAATTGTATATACTGATTAATTAAATTCAGTAGAGGTCACATTAACTATTTTGAAAGTTAGAAACTGATGTGAGTTAAGGTATTGCATTATTGTGTAAAAACCAGTTAGTTAAAAAGTTATGTGGAAATAATTTACAGTATTAAATTATTTAACGTCAAAACACTCACTTGTAAACAGCTTTTCCAAACTTGCTGGTTAACACCCCACTAAACAAGAAAACATTTTAGAATCGAAATTTAAACGTTTTATTATAACAGTATAATATTTTTCCATATTTTTTTTTATCTTGGGACAGGCTACAAAGGCTGATGCCTAAGTATTAACGTACCGTGGGTGTCTTAAGTGTGGTGAGAGGGAGTTTCTTCACACGGGACTTAAATATTTGGAGATTGGGAGGAGAAGAAAAAACTTCTGCGGGCAGCAGGTTCCACAGTCTTGACACTTTAGGGACGAAGGAACGAAGAAAGCGGGAAGTTCGGGGCTTCTCTAACTGAACTGTAAAAGGATGCATAAAAGTTGCACTATGTGTTGCTCTGTTGGGAGCCGCCAGAGAAGGAATTATACTGACCAATTCCTTTGAGCAGAAGCCGTGAAAATAGCTATAGAAGAGCGACAGATCCCCTACAGCTCGACGGTGGGCAAGAAGAGCAAGCCTTTCTGTGAGCGTTGGATCATTAATAAGACGAACGGCTCTTCTTTGAATGGAGTCCAGATTCCTAAGTGTTGTAGGGGACGCCATTCCCCAGACATAAGAACAATATTCTAAAGAGGGTCTGATTTGGGATACATACAGAGTGTACAGATTGGAAGAAAAGAAATATTTTCTGGCTCGGAAGAGGAATCCAAGCTTTTTTAAAGCTGCCGAGGCTATGGATGTAATGTGTTTGTGCCAGTTGAGGTTATTCTCAAAAAAGTAACGCCGACTCTTTGTTCTGCAGAACTTGGCCGCTCATATGTAAGGAATGAGCATTGGCAGACTTTTTTCGCGACAGCGAACATGACTGTGTTTTCGAGGCATTAAACTGAACAAGATTTTTTGCGCCCCAATCCAAGATAAGTTTAAGATCTTGTAAAAGAGATATCTGCATTGACCTGCGCTTGTTTTCTAAGTCAGAATTACATGGTGGCTTAAGAAATTGAATACTAGAATGGAATGGAGGGTACTAGCAAAACTATGAATGGGATTGATTGTGAAAGAGAGAAGATGGACAGCGTGGGTGTCAGCACTAAGCCCTGGGGCACCCCAGCATTAATTTGGTAGAAGCTGGAGGAATGACAATCTACACTAACTGATATACGTCGATTAGAAAGGAAGCTGGAAAGCCAAGAGCAAAGCTTAGGTGGAAGACCGTAAGAAGGAAGTTTGTTAAGAAGCCCATCATGCCAGACCTGATCGAAAGCTTTGGATATGTTAAGAGCAACGATCTGGGATTTACCAAGAAACTCAAGGGACTTATTGCAGTTGTGTGACAAAAAGGAAAGAAGATCAGCTGTGGATCTACTATGACGGAATCCATATTGTCTATCATGTAAGATCTTATGTTTTTCCAGATACTCTAAGATTTGGGAATTAATGAATTTTTCCATTACTTTGCAAACAACTGAAAGAAGAGATGAGATATGTATCGTTTTTGTTATAGGCGATGCATTTTTGCTGACAAATGTCATTCCTAAAATCATTTCAAGGCAAAATTTCTGTTTTTTTCGATTGTAAGGCTGTGGTCGATAATTTTGTGTTTTTGATGTTTTCCCAGCACAAGTAGTTTACATCTTCAGAAGGTGTAATAGGGTTGACTACTAGCGCAGACGCAGCGCGTATTTATAGGCCTGGGTGGGAGTGGCCTTCTCTGTTTGTTCTGTGATATTGCTCAGGACTTGTTAACGTTGTGGTGCTATTTTTTTTTCTTAGAATGAGACCCATGTGTTGTTTATATTTATTACTTCAGCTGTTTTGTTATATGCAACATTACGATAATATTTAAATAACATTGGTGCAACATTGTTAAGAAATGGAAAACTTACGAATATGTACCTTACTAAGAACGTTTTAGAAACATTTGCGATATAAGGCTGTAACGGTTTAATTTTGTCGATGCTATGTTATGGTGAATGCGCTGGTAAATGGGTAAATGGTCTACAGCATTAAATTATTTTTTTTTAAATATTCGAGCTAATCTATCTTGGATGCGCTGACGAGTGGCTGGTCCGATTTTTATTTTCAACTGCTGCAGCCGGCCTGGGCCATTTTGCATGGCGGCCGCTGGTGAAACAACATTGGTTTAATATTTTTACTGCGAATATCGTGGTCATCCGTATGGGATTTTTAATTTAAACCATCCAAATTTTTGCAAAGGCTCCAGTTTTGTTGTTGTGTAAATATTTTTGAAAAGTAATGGTGAAATTTGCAAAGATGGTCCCTGAAAATCAGGATTATTAGATTTTATTCAAGCCGCCCACTTCGAGGCCACATGTTAACCTAAGTAAGTTTTATTAATTTCTTTTTTTATCTGTTAAGCACTCATATTGATTGGTTTTTACTAATATTACTTTTTGATTACTCTAATATTCCTACATTTTATCGCATAATTTTTGAATGTTGGGAAAGTATTCTGAAATAAGGGCTATTATTCTCAATACAGTTTGTGTTTTTTTTCTCAGACGAAGGCAACTTATAACACTTTATTTTAGTTATTTTAAAATCTTACAGGCACTGGCTTTAGTTTTACATTGTGGAAATATAAATTTGGTCTGTCTGGCCTTTTTATAATTTTTTTTTCCTTTAATGTCATAAATATCTTTTTTTTTGGGGAATTTCTTAATCAGTTTTTGGGTTAATTGACAGTTGATAATTAGTTTTTCTCTTGATTGTCTGTTTTAAAGCCTGTAATTTTTTTTTTAAATTTTAAGATGTATCATTATTGTTCCGTACTTTCTTTGCTAAGTAAGCTTTAGTGGAGAATACATAAAGATAACTTTAAAACTGTTGAAATTGTGTTAATTTATTTCCAAGTAAAATGACATAAGCTAAAAAAAAAGATATATAAAAATTTGTTTTTTTTAGTTTAACAACAAAATAATTTAAAAATTCTAATATACTATTATAGGGGTCAAATATTTTTTATTTAGTGTAAAAGAAATACTCGATGAGCATTTATTTATTACTTACGTAATAATACCTAAAATAATTCAGATTTGTTTTGTTGGCTAATTTCTCAAAACAATGTTTTTTTAATTATGTCCCTTTTCAGCCGATGTGTCGATATATAAAGCTACTACGTTACTTTATACTAAATTTTTTTGTACCATTTTTTTTTTATATTTGATTAGCCATGTATAAATTTCAAACTTTGGTTGTTTTTCTTAAACAGTGCTGTGCTTGGCAAGGAACGTTGGTTTATTGACTGTAAATTCTAATGTTAATTTTTTTGTAAAATTTCTAATGCTTTAAGGTTTAATTAATATTGATTATTATGCTCTTTTAATGTGTGTAGGGATGTTTTGTGTATATCGATTATCGATATGAGTGATATTGATTTATTAATTCTAGTAACTTGAAGTTTTTTTTTGGTTATTCGTGTTATTCTTGTTGACAAATGTAAATTATTTTTTTTGTAAGTTTCATTAATAAAATCAAGAGGCAGGCATGCGCATTAATAAAATTCAATTTTATATAATCATAAATCAAGATCGGTATTAATCAAGAGAGTTTTTTTTTGGTAGTTTTTGGTTTTATTAAACATCAGTGATGTATGATTTGATTTTATACCTAATGAATTCGCAGAAACAGCTATGCCATTAGTAACCAATAATATTTTATTTTTAATGTCTTAAATTAATTTGTGGAGACAATTTTATTTATTTTTGGTATTTTCTGTCAACGACGATAGCACGAATGGCCTGTTGTTTGAATAGTTGTATTTAATTGATTGATTTAGTTGATTCTGTATTTTGAGGACTTGTATTATTGAATAGTTCTCCTTGGGCCTTCGGCCACTTCTTTTATTTGATACTATTGTTTTTTTTCCTGTAAATTTATTTAAGGCCCTCAGCCAATTCTTTCGTTAAGTATTTTTTTCTTATCCTGTAAATTTATTTAAGGCTCTCAGCCAATTCTTTCGTTAATTTTTTTTTATCTGTAAATTTATTTAAGGCCCTCAGCCGGTTCCTTTGTTTGTTTGTTTGTTTCCTTTGAGATTTAATAATGTACTTAAGGCCTTCAGCCAATTCTTCTGTTAGTTTTTTTAATTTGGAAATTTATTTAAGGCCTTCAGCCATTTGCTTTGTTTTGTATTAAACTTTAATTTTTTTTATGGTTCAAATTTTAATGCCTACCGATGTTTGTAGGGCCTCCAAATTCAAGTTTAATTCCAAATTTGGATACTTTACCAAACTTACGTTCAAACTGACGTCCAAACTTAAGTATAACTCCAAATTCAACTTTAACTTGTGATTTGCCTCAAATTTTACTCCGGGGTTGAGTCCAGACTCTGCAGACCACCCTTACCTGCCGTCAGGAAACAGGCAACCTTTTATTAATTTATTTATTTAATAATTACTAATCGTAATTTATGTAACTTGAAAACTTAAACCTTTTTTTAATTTATGAAATTCAAAACGTCAAGAAATTATTTCAAAATAAATGTAATTTGTTTTTAATCTTTTTGAGTTTTATTTAGCTCACCTGATACCAGAATAATTTGTATTATTATATTATTATTATTTATTTATTTTTTTTTTCTTCTCTTTAATGAGTATTGACCAAGTCAGTTTTTTTTAATGCTTATATGCTAACTTTTTTGTTTTGTCGTGCACTGGTGTGTGATCGCCCAAAGCAAGCTCCTATAATATCTAGGGGACTTCCAGTTTGTAGTCGTAAGAAACCTGGTGGCGCCATAACGAACTCACTATTCCTCACCCTGAGCTGCGGGTAGGTTTGCACCTAACCAACAGCTTGCTTGGGTAAACTAACCTTTTACGGATAAATTTCGTATTAATTTTTTATTTTCCTTTTTTGAGCCAATGTTACTCATCATAGTCACATCATTTTTATATAAACACTGTTTTAAAAAAAAAGAAATTATTTCAAAATAAATGTAATTTGTTTTTAATCTTTTTGAGTTTTATTTAGCTCACCTGATACCAGAATAATTTGTATTATTATATTATTATTATTTATTTATTTATTTTTTCTCTTTAATGAGTATTGACCAAGTCAGTTTTTTTTTAATGCTTATATGCTAACTTTTTTTGTTTTGTCGTGCACTGGTGTGTGATCGCCCAAGCAAGCTCCTATAACATCTAGGGACTTCCAGTTTGTAGTCCGTAAGAAACCTGGTGGCGCCATAACGAACTCACTATTCCTCACCCTGAGCTGCGGGTTTTGCACACCTACAGGTTTGGCTAACTAACCGGCACAAAACTAAATTCTACTTTTCTTTTTGGCGTGTGCTAATCATAGTCCACAGTTTTATATAAACACTGCTTTTAAAAAAAAGTGCGTGGCAAATTTTTTTAAAAACAGTGTTTATATAAAAACTGATGTGACTATGATGAGTCACACCAATTGCTCAAAAAGGAAAAGTAAGAAAATTAAAAAAATGGTACATGGTGACATGAAGTCACGGTTTATACTCCTTATTTCGTGAATCGTGGTAGAGAACATAAACTTTTTGGAAACGACTATTCCGTAGGAATCCCTACCGCAGAGACTGAGCGTCAAAATTACGTCCGTGAACGAATTCAAGCCTTCCAACAAATGTTTGATAAAATTCGATCCAAACTGATTTCTTCACGAGCGAAAAATCAACATAGGTATAATCTCCGTCGTCGCCCAGTAACTTATGTTTCTGGTCAGGAAGTTTGGCGTAAAAACAAAAGCCTATCTGACGCAGTCAATTATTATAGCGCAAAACTAGCTCCCGAGTTTGTAGGACCTTATAAAATCAAAAAGAAAACCGGTACTTGCACGTACGAGCTTCAGGACGAGTTCGGTAATAGTAAAGGCGTTTGGCATGTACAAGACCTTAAACCGGTGCACATCGATTCCGGTTCTGAAAGTCCATCTAACTGAGTTTAACTACTAAAAAGCAAATCAAATACCTACTTGAATTCTTTATTGTTGTTTATTAAAATCTTACTTCTATCTTTTTTTATTATTTTATTGCATTGGTAATTTGTATTGATATTATTAGCTAACTCGTACTTTCTTTGTTTTTTTTATATAGTTCAGTAAATATTTAATTAGAGTTCTATATATCTGACTTTATCGTGAATCTTATTATTTTTTTTTTAGTGCCGCCCTGTAGGTGCGGGCGCTAAGAATAGGCCTACACTGGGTTTCTAGTAGGGGTATGAGTCCTCTAAGTGCCGTGGTAGTGTTAGCCCTCAGCTTCACTACTTCTGTTGTTTAGTGACGCCCTGTAGGTACGGGCGCTTTTGTTAGTCGTGCCCCTTTGGTGCGAAACGAAGGAGTCACGACAATAAAAGGTAAGAGTAGTCCTACACTGGAACGGTAGTTGAGGTAGGAGTCCTCTAAGTGTCGTGGTAGTGTTAGCCCTCAGCTTCACTACCTCTCTTGTTTAGTGCGCCGCTTTTATTTTCGTTTAGTTTTGAAATTTTGTAAGTTAACCTTTGCTGTAGCGGTTGCACGTAATTTTTTTTTATTTCTTGGGTTTTAAATTTTGGGAATTGTATTTTTATAACCTTATCAATTCTTGTATTTTGTAATCTTTACTATGGAAGTATGATTAGCTAATGCGTATTTTTATGTTCATTATTTTGATTGATTGATTATTATATTTGATTTGCTTAATTATTACTGTTATTTACGTTAGCTTACCTATTAGACTTGGACGGCATTTTCCGTCTTTTTCCCCTGATTGTGACTTATTTTTCCCGATTTTGACTTATGAACCTCTCGATTTTGACTTTTGTTGTGAATAGTACGTGGTACTTTTTAGTACAACTCTTTTCAGAAGATTAATCGAACTTTTGCCCTATTGTGCCTTATTTCTTCTTGAGTACGTCGTCATACGTACTGTTTCGTTGTTTACCTTATTTTGCCTTTTTTATCTTTCTGTGCGTAGTACCTTGAGTACATCTCTTTTCAGAGGATTATACGTACATTGATTTATTTTGAGTTTTGCTTTATCTTGAGTATGTCTTCATACGTACTGTTATTTGTTGTTTATCTTACCTTGCTCTGATTTTAGTAGCTTTTTTTTATTGGCATCAGTCTAAGCGAATTGACGTGGTATCATTTCAGTTCGACTGGATTTCTTTACGCTTAGACTATAAGCAATTTGGTTTGTTTACCTTTCAGATTTTCCTGGATTTAATTGCTTAGCCTGAGACTTTCTTTAAGTTGTTGTTTTATTGATGATTTGAATTTGTTTCGATTACCTTGTATTACTTTACCTTTTTTTTTACCTGATTTGACGTATTCTAGGTCTTAGCAATCTGATTTTGCTTACCCGTTGTCTACTGGATTTAAGCCTAGAATTTCTCGATTGTGACTTGTTTGGATTTGAAAATTACCTTATTTATTGTGGTTGGGGATAATATCCCGTTTTTTATTGACAGGGCTGGGTGGCGGTTTAGCTGCCGGAGGCCGTTTTCGATGCTCTTTGTGGGAACTTTAGGTCGCTCGGAGAGCAGACCGAATGGAAGGCGTGGCGTCGGGGGGTGTTGGTTTTGGCGTAGTGACCCTAATGAGGCACTACCTTAAGCTGGGCCACACTACTGCGTTCGTGCTCAGCTCCATTTGGCCTAGTAGATTGCGGTCGGTCGTCGGAAATACCACCACACAAGCACCCTATAATTATCCAATATTCTTTTTGGATACTGGTATCTTTTAGCTTGGCGCGCGCTATAGCGTGCTCCCTATTGAACGGTGGAACCTTAGGGCTTTGTTTAATTATTTTTGATCTTATCTTTTTATTATGTATTTTTTTCTTCCACCTTTTGTGAATTGCTTCACTTGCGGATTCTTGGTGTTTCTTTTGGGTGTGGTTCGGTGCGTTTTCAAGGATTCAATATGAGGTTGAGGAACGAGGTCTGCCAAGCCAGGATTGGTTGAGACGCAACCTTAACAGAAATTTAAATTAAATCTGTCAAATAAGAAACTGGCATAAATTTCAGACCATGTTGTTTCTTTGGGACTGCATAGTTCCTCATCCGGAGACTCCCTGGGTTTCTGCCATTGGAACAATTCCCAAAATTCCTTATTTTTTTAAATTTATTCTATTCTATTTTATTTTTGATCTCGTGCTAGATTTTATTTCTTTTGTTTATTGATTTCATTACGTTGATTTTAGATATGTAAATCTTTGAGTCTACCAATTATATTAAGTATAAGTTGCCTTAATTATATTGTTTTTGCTTAGGTCTTTGCCTATCAAGTGACCTCTAAAATTCTTCATTGGTTATGAATGATTTGTCATTACCTTGCTTCATTAAAATTTTTTTTGGTCTGCTTTTGGTTATTTGCGAATTGATGCCTCCTGAGGCGCATTTATTTTGGATTTCTCGTATACTAATTTGTTTCCTCCATTCTTAAGTTATGATTCTTCTTCTTCTTAGCTCTTATGTCCGCATGATCGTCGCAAAACTTCCTTCAGGAAGTTTTCCTCCTTTCGAAGGAGAGGGGGAGTTGTAACGGTTTAATTTTGTCGATGCTATGTTATGGTGAATGCGCTGGTAAATGGGTAAATGGTCTACAGCATTAAATTATTTTTTTTTAAATATTCGAGCTAATCTATCTTGGATGCGCTGACGAGTGGCTGGTCCGATTTTTATTTTCAACTGCTGCAGCTGGCCTGGGCCATTTTGCATGGCGGCCGCTGGTGAAACAACATTGGTTTAATATTTTTACTGCGAATATCGTGGTCATCCGTATGGGATTTTTAATTTAAACCATCCAAATTTTTGCAAAGGCTCCAGTTTTGTTGTTGTGTAAATATTTTGAAAAGTAATGGTGAAATTTGCAAAGATGTCCTGAAAATCAGGATTATTAGATTTTATTCAAGCCGCCCACTTCGAGGCCACATGTTAACCTAAGTAAGTTTAATTAATTTCTTTTTTTATCTGTTAAGCACTCATATTGATTGGTTTTACTAATATTACTTTTTGATTACTCTAATATTCCTACTTTTATCGCATAATTTTTGAATGTTGGGAAAGTATTCTGAAATAAGGGCTATTATTCTCAATACAGTTTGTGTTTTTTTTCTCAGACGAAGGCAACTTATAACACTTTATTTTAGTTATTTTAAAATCTTACAGGCACTGGCTTTAGTTTTACATTGTGGAAATATAAATTTGGTCTGTCTGGCCTTTTTATATTTTTTTTCCTTTAATGTCATAAATATCTTTTTTTTTGGGGGAATTTCTTAATCAGTTTTTGGGTTAATTGACAGTTGATAATTAGTTTTTCTCTTGATTGTCTGTTTTAAAGCCTTAATTTTTTTTAAATTTTAAGATGTATCATTATTGTTCCGTACTTTCTTTGCTAAGTAAGCTTTAGTTGAGAATAAATAAAGATAACTTTAAAACTGTTGAAATTGTGTTAATTTATTTCCAAGTAAAATGACATAAGCTAAAAAAAAAGATATATAAAAATTTGTTTTTTTTTAGTTTAACAACAAAATAATTTAAAAATTCTAATATACTATTATAGGGGTCAAATATTTTTTATTTAGTGTAAAAGAAATACTTGATGAGTATTTATTTATTACTTACGTAATAATACCTAAAATAATTCAGATTTGTTTTGTTGGCTAATTTCTCAAAACAATGTTTTTTTAATTATGTCCCTTTTCAGCCGATGTGTCGATATATAAAGCTACTACGTTACTTTATACTAAATTCTTTTGTACCATTTTTTTATATTTGATTAGCCATGTATAAATTTCAAACTTTGGTTGTTTTTCTTAAACATGTGCTGTGCTTGGCAAGGAACGTTGGTTTATTGACTGTAAATTCTAATGTTAATTTTTTTGTAAAATTTTTAATGCTTTAAGGTTTAATTAATATTGATTATTATGCTCTTTTAATGAGTGCAGGGATGTTTTGTGTATATCGATTATCGATATGAGTGATATTGATTTATTAATTCTAGTAACTTGAAGTTTTTTTTTGGTTATTCGTGTTATTCTTGTTGACAAATGTAAATTATTTTTTTTGTAAGTTTCATTAATAAAATCAAGAGGCAGGCATGCGCATTAATAAAATTCCTTTTCAATTTTATATAATCATAAATCAAGATCGGTATTAATCAAGAGAGTTTTTTTTGGTAGTTTTTGGTTTTATTAAACATCAGTGATGTATTATTTGATTTTATACCTAATGAATGCGCAGAAACAGCTATGCCATTAGTAACCAATAATATTTTATTTTTAATGTCTTAAATTAATTTGTGGAACAATTTTATTTATTTTTGTATTTTCTGTCAACGACGATAGCACGAATGGCCTGTTGTTTGAATAGTTGTATTTAATTGATTGATTTAGTTGATTTTTGTATTTTGAGGACTTGTATTATTGAATAGTTCTCCTTGGGCCTTCGGCCACTTCTTTTATTTGATACTATTGTTTTTTTTCCTGTAAATTTATTTAAGGCCCTCAGCCAATTCTTTCGTTAAGTACTTTTTTTGTCCTGTAAATTTATTTAAGGCTCTCAGCCAATTCTTTCGTTAATTTTTTTTTATCTGTAAATTTATTTAAGGCCCTCAGCCGGTTCCTTTGTTTGTTTGTTTGTTTCTTTTGAGATTTAATAATGTACTTAAGGCCTTCAGCCAATTCTTCTGTTAGTTTTTTTTTTAATTTGGAAATTTATTTAAGGCCTTCAGTCATTTGCTTTGTTTTGTATTAAACTTTAATTTTTTTTTTGGTTCAAACTTTAATGCCTACCGATGTTTGTAGGGCCTCCAAATTCAAGTTTAATTCCAAATTTGGATACTTTACCAAACTTACGTTCAAACTGACGTCCAAACTTAAGAATAACTCCAAATTCAACTTTAACTTGTGATTTGCCTCAAATTTTACTCCGGGGTTGAGTCCAGACTCTGCAGACCACCCTTACCTGCCGTCAGGAAACAGGCAACCTTTTATTAATTTATTTATTTAACAATTACTAATCCTAATTTATGTAACTTGAAAACTTAAACCTTTTTTTAATTTATGAAATTTAAAACGTCAAGAAATTATTTCAAAATAAATGTAATTTGTTTTTAATATTTTTGAGTTTTATTTAGCTCACCTGATACCAGAATAATTTGTATTATTATATTATTATTATTTATTTATTTTTTTTTCTCTTTAATGAGTATTGACCAAGTCAGTTTTTTTAATGCTTATATGCTAACTTTTTTTGTTTTATCGTGCACTGGTGTGTGATCGCCCAAGCAAGCTCCTATAACATCTAGGGGACTTCCAGTTTGTAGTCCGTAAGAAAACTGGTGGCGCCATAACGAACTCACTATTCCTCACCCTGAGCTGCGGGTAGGTTTGCACGCACACCTACAGCTTGCTTTGGCGTGAAGCTAACCTGTGCACAGGATAAATTTCGTATTAATTTTCTTACTTTTCCTTTTTGAGCAATTGGTGTGACTCATCATAGTCACATCAGTTTTTATATAAACACTGCTTTTAAAAAAAAGTGCGTGGCAAGGCTTTAGGGATATATTTTTAAAATTCATTTTTATTTAGGTAACGACATAAACAAAGTACCTTACCTTAATGTAATTGGTGTTGCCAAGGTTAGAAACACAAAGATTTAAAATTTAAACAAAAAGTTGAAGTTGCCTATATTTTTTATTCTTTTATTGCGATATTTTTTTACTGATAATTTCAAAAGATAATAGGAAAAACCTACAATTTTTATATAAAACATTTTTTTCTGTCTTTAAAAATAAAGGCTCTAGAAGCAACGTAAATATAATCAAAGACCCTGTACAGTTATCTGTGTATGTTGTCAGCAATAAACCTTAGCGTTAGTGAGCTGCAGATTTACGCAGCCTCCACGGGCCATGGGAGCTGTTGCTCCATAGCTGTTGGATTGCAAGTGGTGACTGACCACTGTAATATATGTATCTAAAGTACTTAAGTACGAGTATAGTGCTTTTTCCGTTTAGTCACGTGGTTAACTCCACGTCTGATAAGTATAAACGAAGACGAAAGTAGACCAGAAGTGTCGGACTACGTCCTAAGCACTACGTGTCAATCCAGGCCAGTTTAGTGACGTTGGTTTTGTCACTTACTTCTTTGGTCTACTCGCTCGCTCTATTGCCGAACAAAGCCATATTCCTTCCAAACCTAGGGACAAGCTACCACTGGAAGAAGTCTACTTCATTCCGAGTGTGGAACACCATGTCGTAAAGAGGCTGGTTGCCGTTGAACATGGATCTGTTGGGATAGAATGATTAAGAGATTACTCTCTCCTTCAGATTTGGACCCCTGGCTTAAACAACGAGCAATGAGCATCTCATTCAGTGTAAGATCGCTTGGTCTAACATCGCCTTGCGAATTTTTGTCGGCTATCGTCTTACGATAACGCTAAATTTCGCTTCGGCTGGCTTTCGCTTAGCTGAATAAGTTAGTTGTAGATACTGGTGAGTAACATCTTTTCATTTTTCTGAACTCCTTAGAAGGGTAGTATTAACCCGTGACGACGTACAGTTTTATGTGTATGTTGTCAGCAATCAACCTTAGCGTTGATGAGCTGCAGATTTTCGCAGTCCCAACGGGCCATGGGAGCCTGTTGCTCCATAGCGGTTGGATTGCAAGTGGTGACTGACCACTGTAAATATATGTAACTAACGTACTCAAGTACGAGTATAGTGCTTTTTTCATCTAGACACGTGGTTAACTCCACGTCTGATGAATCTAAACCAGACTAAACTAGATCAGTAGTGTCGGACTACGTCCTAAGCACTGGGTGTCAATCCAGGCAAGTTTAGTGACGTTGGTTTTGCCACTTACTTCTTTGGTCTACTCGCTCGCTCTATTGCCGAACAAATCCATATTCCTTTCAAACCTGGAGACAGGCTACCACTGGAAGAAGTCAGCATGTGGTAAGGTAATACCGACCAAGCGCTACTTCATCCCGAGTGTGAAACACCATGTCGTGAAGAGGCTGGTTGTCGTTGGACATGGATCTGTTGGGGTAAAAGGATTGAGAGATTACTTTCTCCTTTAGATTTGGACCCCTGGGTTAAACATCGAGCATTGAGCATCTTATTCAGAGTAACATTGCTTGGCTTAAAATCGCCTTGCGAATTATCGTCGGCTATCGCCTTACGATAACGCTAACTTTCGTTTCAGCTGGCTTTCTCTTAGCTAAATGAGTTAGTTGTGGTTAGACATTGGTGAGTAACATCGTTTCGTTCTTCCGAACTCCTCAGACGGTTAGTATCATCCCGTGACGACGTACAGTTATCTGTGTAAATAAAGATTTATTTGGTGTAAATTTTATTGTGTCAAATTTTATACGTACTCTAGTTTTAAATAGGTGACTTTGTGATTGGCTAGTGTATGTTTACAGTAATTAAATAAATATAATAATTACAACTTACTTTCCAGTATATCTGTGCATGACTTTTAGGGTTTTTAAACGAAAATTGTGCTTTTTTCCGATTAGAGAACACTGCATATCCAGTTGATTTGTAAATATACTAAACTTTTCCTGGTAAAAAATTTAAGTTTAATACCAGACAAAGGATTAAAGTAAAACTTAAATCCTTTAACTTTGGAAAAATCAAATAAATTCAAACAAAATATTTCTAAACTTAGTTTTAAAAATGAAATAAATTATTTTTTCAAACATTTCGCCAAGTTTCTTTTTACAATTTTTATGGGTATATTTAAATAACTATTGTGTTAGAAATAGATACATTTATCTGAAATAATTTGATCAAATGTGAGGTTAGGTTAGCAAATCCTTTCTCCTCAGTGTTTGGTAGAGAATATGAATGATTGCATAAAAATTAAATTTACAAATTTATTTACTTGTCCTAAGATCTAACAATAAGTCTTGATCCATATTTTTGGGTAGTTAAAACGGTTTTCACAATCAAACAGATCGAAGGTTTACACGCTTTCCCCCGCTGATCCTGAGTTGTCAATCATGTGAATTGATATTTATATTTAAATAACATTTATAAAATGTTTTTTATATGTTAAAGTTAAATAATAAATATTTTTTATTTCTAAAAAGAGCACAATGTAATGTAAATGTTACTTAAAATTTGTAACATAATTTTATTTTTAATCAGGTGCAAAACATTGTTTGAGCGTTTATGAGATGGTAATACAATATCAAAATTATGTCTAATATTAAACAGTGTTTTAAGTATATTTAGTAAGCACAAAAACATTTAAAAAACCGTTACTAGTTTAATTTACTGTAAAATAGTTTTAAAATTGTTTTTTTGCATTAAATTAATAAACACAGATCGACTTAAGTATTAATATGAACTTGTTTGCAATTTGAAGTAAAACTTTAATCCATTCTGTCGAAAATTATTGGAATAGATTAATCTATTATCCATCTGACAAAACCAATGTTGCAGTTCAGTTCGCAACAATTGGTTGTGAAACAAAGTGGTTAGTTAAAACCAATTTAGAGAAATCTTGTTATATTCTGCTTAAATGTAGTATCAAAACTTGGGTTTATATAGGGTGTTTTAAAATGAGGGCGTATTTTGCAGATGATTACACAAAAAGTTTTTTTAAATTCTAAAGAGGGCGTTTGCCCAATATCGTAAACCTGCTTAAGCTGTTTTAAAATGCAATGTTATTATTTTTTTAAATCCCAAAAAATATTATAATATAATTTTTTAAAGTATATGTGAGTTTAATTTATATTTTATCTGAGTCGATGTCGATAGAACGCACCTTTTTTGAGTTAAAAAAGAGAAAAAAATCCATTAAAAAATTTTAATTTGAAATTATTGCTTTTATTTTGTAATAAGCCTAAAAAATTATAAGCCTTGATTCATTTAAAAATTGTATTGCCATTTTAAAGAGGTAAAATTTGTTTTTTTAATAAAAAATGTTACATTAAGTAAACGTAACAACGTAACTAGTATAAACCCATTGTAAACTCCCCACTTCATTACCAATGTGGTACTGCCAAGAAGGCCAATGCTGTAGAACAAAGTTGTCCAGGCGTGCAGGGCAGCGGGAATCGGCCTTGCGGAGTTTGCACAATGAATCGTAGGTCTGGTCCGGACTTCCAAAATTCTTTATTATCATGTATAAAGTTGACATCATCAAATGTCAAATTGATAACATAATTAACAACACGATTTTTTAAAATAAATTTCAAACATTGTATGATAGTTTCATGTACTTATTACGAATTTTGTGAGAAATATAGTGTAAATGAGTTTAATCTATTTATCATATTTAAGGATCGATATCTAAAAAATAAAACGTTGAAGAAAAACACTTACTTTAGATTTGTAATCAGCGTCTCTGTATGCAAAAAAACATCGAAATCGGCAAGAGTCAAGAAAAGTAAGAACTTACCATAATTTGAACTATCAGAGGTATTATACTTGCCAACCCCTCGGAGCAGAAGTTGTGAAAATACCTGTAAAAATGTAACAAATCCCCTCCAGCCCATCATTGGGAAAGAGAAGGAAGCTTTTCTGTAAAGTGGGATCAATAATAAGACGAACATATCTTTTTTGAATGGAATCATGAATGGTAAGAGTTGTAGGAAATACCATTGCCCAGGCATGAGAACAATATTCTAAAGATGGTATGATTAGAATACATACAGAGTATATAGATTAGACGGATAGAAATACTTACTGGCTCAAAAGAGGAATTCAAGCTTTTTTAAAGCAGCTGAGGCTATCGTTGTAATGTTTTTGTGTCACTTAAGGTTGTTCTCAATAGTAACGCCAAAATAATTAATTAACTTCTTTTCACGACACCAAACATGACTGGGTCTTGGAGCATTAACCTGAATAAGATTTTTGAAGCCCCAATTCAAGATTAGTTTATGGTCTTGTAAAAGTGATATTTAAATTGACCTGCGCTTGTTTTCCTAATGAGGGGTATTCCGGGTATGTTACAATTGGATTTGCAAGACAAAGAAATATAACTTTTAGGCATTTTGTTACGATATTGTAAGTAACAAATATTAAATACAAAATTATAGTCGCAATTAAATACACCAATAATCACTAAAATATGAAGGTTTTTATCAATCCAAAAATCTTCTGCAACCACAAAATAAAATCACACAAGGCAACGGCACACGGCGGGTATGGTTTCAAAACACCGCATCATCGCACACACAAACCGGACTCCGGCTCTGTCAAAAGATATTGTGTTGCCTACCTACAAACTGTGTGTAGGTAGGCATCACATTACAATATTTTGGGGAATTTCGTTACTGCGCAGGATCATAGGGACCTCTCATGACAGTTATTTTCATAGTAGGCCGGACACCTTTTGATCGAATATGCCATAGTATTGGGCTTCCATTAACCTTTAAACTTTCTTGGGTACTGCCTTTTTGATGCTGATAAAGAAATTTTTAGATCTTAGACATGACACAAGTATTTTATTAACAAATTTTTTCGTAGTTTTTAAAGAAGGAGATAACACCAATATGGATCACAGGTATTTGCTGAATCCCTACTTAAATAAAAGTTTTACCAGCAAGATTCTTTTCTTGGGGCCTAAGTGTAAATCCAAAAGGGGAATAATTAATTCACACAAGACACTGGAAGTCCCGTCTTTACACTGTTTATTATGTATATATATATATTTTCATTATTACAAAAAAACAGATAAAAGATAATAATAGGTAATTATCTATTACGAAAACAGGAAAAAATCTTATTTTTATTTTGGCATTAGTTTATAGATTCTTGACTGGTTAAGCTTGTTTAATTTATAAACTTAAAAACCAACTAGTCTAGAAACTCTCAAATTACCTGAAGTTATTTTTAAGTATTTCCTTTAATTGATAAAGTAATTTAACCTTAAAATGGGCCAACCTCCATTACGGTCATTAAAAGACTTTCATCATTCGTTTTGAAAGTCGCGATAACGGGCCCACCCCGCCATTTAGTTCATTAGCAGGCATAAAGCCGGTCCGGATCCGGAATCCGCAACATGCAAACGCGGTCAGACAACCGCTGATAAAGGATTGGACCCTGCACGAGGCGGATATAGATCTTACGACCGCATCTGGCCTTTATCTAAACAGCGCTGGCCGCCAGCCTGGTTGCTTATTGTAATTGTCCGCCGGCCATTGTTCAACAGATCGACAAGTTAACGAGCTTTGTGTGGTTACGTAGAATGTTTGCTAATTATAAAAGGTATGTGCAACACTAGCTCCTTTTCAAAGGCTTTTACAGGTTTGAGTAGATTAGCTGACTTGAATCACAGTTGCATACTTGTGTACACGATGCCGTAATAGAAATAGACCCTAACATAATAAAATATATGTTTTATAACAGGGGTGTATTTGAGAAAGTGGTACCTATCTGGGCAAAGCGAGCCGGTATACAGAGCAATTATAACACCGGTCAACATTTTATCTACACGGAAACGTCGGAAGCGGTTAGGTTCTACTAGGGTTTTTGGGATCGCTAATTACCTAAAGTTACTGTCGCCTATTACGATGAGAGGATTGGTTAACCTTCATCAGGTCAGGTTTAAGGTCATTTAAAGGTCAGGTGAAGAAAAAAACCATCGGAACAATCTGGAAAAATTTGTGCATATGTTTTTGAGATCGCTATCCTTGAGATTATTCAAGGTCATTTCAAGGTTATTTTGAAGTGTTTCTGAAATAAAAATGTTAAGTACAATTCAAAAAATCTGAAAAAATTAGTATGTTATTGAGGTCGGCGAATTGGGATCTGAGGTCAGTTAACCTCTATAAGGTCAGGTTTAAGGTTATATTTTATGAGGGTCAAGTAGAAAAAAGCATAGGCAAAATCTAAATAAATTTATGCATATAGATAGATTCAAAGTGTCAATAAACGCTGGATTCGGATTTAGCGATCTCAAAAACATACGCATAAATTTGTCCAGATTTTTCGATGGTTTTTCTCTTTCGTTGGCCTTAATTGGGGGTTAAATGACCTTGAACCTAACGTGATAATAGTTAACCGACCCTCTTATCATAATCAGCGACCCCAAAAACCCTAGTAGCACCTAAACGCTTCCGGCGTTCTCGCGTAGATGAAATGTTGATCTGTGTAATCTAACTGTCACAGGACATGCCAGCTACTCTGTATTACATAGCCTATCTGGCAACAGCAAAAAAATAATTAGTACATAATTAGCGGACTTCCTGGTGGTCATTAAGCATCTATATATGATAATAAACCTTCATAATAAAATGGCATTGCAAATTAATTTTAAAATAATGTGTATTACTAAAAATACATAAATATATATAAAAAATCACTAAATTCTGGGACAAACTCACTAATTATACTTTTTCCTGTTATTGTAGGCGTAATAATGTAAAAATATTTCAAGATTTACTTAATTCATTATTTTAATTATCTCTTATTTTACTCGCGATAAATGTTTGCCTATTTTTTGTCGCTGTATTAGTTCTATGGGATATATCTATACTATTGGACTTAATATAAATTTTAAATTGAACGTTTATAAGCGCGTTGGTTCTGGTTAGTTCTAGTTGATTCCAGTTAGTTTTGAAAGTACTTTAAATATTGACACCTTAAATTGAGACTTCCAAAAGTTTTTACCAACGAGGATAGACTGAAAAATTGCGGCAATTACTTATTAACAATATTTATAACGACCCTTCTTACTTGAGGCTTTGTGCCGAGACAGGGCTTTAAAATGGCACCAAATAGCTCCTATAAAATGAAATACAAATATCTAAGGATCAGGAAAAATAAATACATTTAAATTAAAAAAAAGCATAGCTTAGCAGTAAATCTATTCTTTTAACCAAAACTTAAGGTCTTATAATCTTTTTATTTTCTTTTAAGGACTGGGAAAAGATGTAATGCCACCTATGGACTAGTCACAGGAATTCTCGATTGACTACTTTTTCTTAAAAAAATCAGCCAGCGAAATATATACAGTCTTTTTATTTATTTATTTCATAATTTATTTACTTAGAAATTACAAGACAAAAGCCATAAAACCCGTGATTGTATAGACGAAGCGTACAGTCATATATATGAGTAATTACAGTTCAATTCTAAAATATCACAGTATAAACAATCAAGAAAAAAGATCCTAAAAAAATATCACTTTTCTAAAAATATCACAATAAATAATACATTATTTTATGGCTGCGAGCCCATACATGCTCCTATCGAACATACAACCATTTCAAAGGCGATGCCAGCCCCAGCAAGGAAAAATGACCAGATTAGATGAAAACATGGCAACTTTGATTTTAATTAAATTGTCCGCTCGACCAAGCAGTGCAAGGTTTGCAGTGGCTTCCAACCCAAATGCTATAAAGCCTCGGTTGGACTAAAGCCTTTGTAAAAGTCCAAATAGGCCCATCTTGCAGCTATGCGCTGCACCACTTCCAGTTGTTAGATAAGGCCCTCTTGGTATGGATTCCAGGCACAGCAGCAGAATTCCAGAACAAGCCTAAATAAGGATATATATGCTATAGCCCTAGCATCACGAGAGGCTTTTTTTAAAATTTTCACAACGAAATTAAAAACTTAATAAGGGTTAGCAACATTATTACTTACATGAGCATTCTAGTCAAGTTTTTAGTAGAAACTCAGGTACCCAAATACTTGACAAGTGTAGTATATTGCTATTTAAATAATATTTAAAAGAAATGCCTTTGGTGCCAAATGCTATAAACGGGCTTTTATTGGGAATGATTTTTATATTATTTCTCGTTGCCCACTCGATTTTGCAATAGAGGATGCAATTGTCTGAAGATGTCATTTTTAAAAATGATAAAGGCCAATGGACGTATAACAGACCTCTGAGGAGTTTGCACTGTAGGAGGCCAAGTTAGTTAAAAATATTTTTAATGATAATTTTCCGTTGCCAGTCCAAAACATTCTATCCTGTTAATTATTATGCTTTGAACCATTTTCTTAAAATTATTTAAACGAATAAAGAAATGCAATATCTTTGATATTTTGTCGTAATATTTCTTTGTTCTTTATAGCTTTGTAACTAAGAGAGCGATTACTTCGTGACATACCGCTAAAAATAAGACTAACTTCTAAAGACAAATAAGCAAGATTTCCCACAGGACGAGACCAATATTCTTTCGCTTAACTTCGCTTGTTTGTTGACTTTGTTAAACGTGAACTGAGTTTCTTATTTGTGGTGTATTTTGCCCTTTTTGCTTTATTGATTTTAATTATTTTAAAAGGACATTTATCAAATGGTTCTCATTTTAGAGAGATAAATTGGATACGGTTTTTAAACATACCAAGTGGAGTATTAGAGAAGCATATCTTATGTGTGTCACATGCCAACTTTAAAAGTGATTCCAAGGAAAATATTTTAGGAGATTTCTTTTAAGCAGAATAAAGGAATAAATTTTGAAATATAAAAAAAACTTGTTAAGGTATTTGTAAAAAGTTATAATCTGTACCTTTTATCTTAAGAACACAGACGGTTTTATTTACATTAAATTCGTCCAACAACACAAAACCGTCAGAAATGTTTTCCCGACATGAATACTTACCATTGGATTTACACTAGCTACAGTTCATTAAAGAGCGATCTCTATTGGTGTACTGACTAAATAACTTTTTAAGCAAAATCAACATAGATTTCTTGTAACACCGCTTATTACAGGTCGCATTTCGTCCCGAATATCGATATCGAATTAAATTTTGTCGATAATTTTCGGGAGCGTTAAGATATTTTTTCGAATTCCGATGCTCCGTTTTCAAAAAGGTTTTCTAGGTTGGTGGCAACCCTGAATTAAAATAATCTGCCTAACATAGCTCAGATTAACTCAAAAAAGTGGAATAAAATAAGCAACATACATATTATACTATCTCACTAAAGCTACGTGTCCAGAACAGCGGATATGCGCAAAAGGATTTTCTATTTGAATTTTGGTTGGCCAGTTTGTCTCTCGCTTCGGTTTGGAAACCAAGCTTATGAAAGAAATTAATAAAAATTTGTTTTAGTTTTACAAATAATATTTAAGTATACTAATTTTGTATATACAGGGTGCTCCGCGTATCCTCTGGACCCACTTATTTGATTTTTTGAAATGGGACGCACTATACATATGTTTGTTTAATTATTTATTTTTTCTAAAAATTCTAAGTAACTGTTGTTCTTAGCCATTGCTTTGTCTGCTCTTAAGATATTGACAGCCATAAATTTATATACCTATATCAAGGTTAAAGTGTATTTTAGCCAAAAGTGGAAAAAGTTAGGCAAAACGGATTACACTTAGTTTATCGAAGGGGAAGGCATCACGCAATTTATGTTTATTTAAGAAAAGGTTTACAAAGAAATTCAAAACGAATGTTTGAAATATTTACTCTTAAAATGTGTCTTAAATTTATTGGAAAAAATCCCGAGAAGTTACCACTTAAATTGAATCTGATATCGATATTCGTAATCCATACTTATTTCCGTATTCAGAACTGCAGGCACTGCCTTTTAGTATCGGACCTCCCACCGTCAGATGACTCTTGCTACCTTAACTTGTAGCACATGTACCCCTGTGGAATCCCCACTAATGTCTCTATTTTTTTTGCTCTGATTTCGTAATAGCCGAGCTGTAGTTGATAGAATAACCTATGAATAAGATGTCGGGTCTGTGTAACTCGTTCTTTATCTAAGATCCAAATATTTACGAAGAAAAACATACTTTTCATTTTCTTTCTTTTTTTCTAAATTTAAGTTGCAAAACTGCACCGTTAACGAGGATGACGTTATGCTATAATTAAGTATAGTTATTTCCATTATAAAAATCAAGTAAAAAATTTAAACCAAAAACACAGATCCAAACGACATGTAAAAATATATTCGGCCCAAATAAATATATGTATTTATCCCTTCCCTTTATCGACAAATATGTGAAATATGAAGGTCATATCAAGCCTTCTCCGAAACACCTATTTTAAAGTTTATGCAACGTTGCCAGTTTAAACGCACATTTGGGTAAAAAATGTTATGTTTAAATTTAAATAAAACCTTCGGTTTTTGTTTATTTCAAAAAATTTTCCCGAAACGTACAATAAACTTAATAAAATCATGTTCCTTTGTCAAAGAACGACTTCGTTTCTACTTTTAAGTTGATGATATTTATTTGTTTAAGTTGTTAGAATAGAAAACACACGATACTACTTTTTGAATAGGTTTTTTAAAATCAAAATTTATTATTAAAAGTGTGTTGTTTGGTATTACAATTTAGTTGTTTATTATTATTGTAAATATATATTTTTTTATAATAAAAAAAAAACAATTTCTGCTTACTGCTCTTAAGAACTTGCAACATTTTAAATACTCAATTTTATTGAGTATCTGCAATGCAAAATTCTACAGTTTAGAATAAATATTTTGCTTTCAGGTAAAAACACTTCACATTTATTTGAAACCGATCCAATTATTTTTAATATTAAATCCCCTTACGTGCATGAAATCGGCCCATAGCACGATTTTGAACTAATTTATTTACTTTTCTTAAAATACATAAGTGTATTAGTTTTAAAAACTATCTAATACGCTTTGCAATGAGTATCAATTTATAAAGAGTTCTCATTGTTTACAGAACAGAAAACAAAAAAAAACCTGATTCATACTCATTGATTTGCTATTGTTATTACCTTACTGATGATGAAGTGATACTTGAATTTATCTTATATAATGTTTGGCTCAAAAAAAAAAGAATAATAAGGTTAAATAAAGTTAATAAAGTTATTCTTGAACCTACAATGCATTCATTTTTGATCTAATGCATGCATTTTAAAAAAGAATTATTTAAAATCCAAAGTGTCCAGTTAGTCGATTTCTAAATATATTTATATATATAATATATATTAATATATATATATATATATATATATATATATATATATATATATATATATATATATATATATATATATATATATATATATATATATATATATATATATATATATATATATATATATATATATATATATATAAATATATATATATATATATAATATTAATAATATATATAATTGTTAATTTAGTATATAATGATACAAATTGTTAAATTAAAAAATTCACATATATTTAATTAAGATTATGATTCACATTATTTACTGGAATATAAACATTTTTAGAAATCCTTGTAAAACACCTTGTTATATGGAACTTTAAGCATTTAGGTTCAATAAACAAGTAACTTGCTTTGGATTGTATGCCAGAAAAGGAGAAAAGTAAAATTTTTGTAGCATGTAGATGTGTACATTAAAATTAATTACATTTTTCTAGATGGCAAAAGGTCTGTTAGATCATTTACATAGTTTTATTAATGTTCACTATTTTTAAAATATTTTATTGTCTATTTCACTAAAGTGTTTTACACTGGCAAAATGTCGTAGCAGCGACCTGTTTTCTACTAACAAAACTCATACCTGCACTTACCTGGACAAAATCAATATAAAGGTTTCTCAGCGACAACATTTTTCAAGGTGAAAGAAAAAACTATTGTTAGTCTGACAAGTCTGAAAATAAACGCTGTGTTTCTAGCCAAATATAATTATCATTTGAGAAAAAAATTTCTGGGCAAAATGTTTTATCGAAGTTTGTTGCTTTTATGGCAACTTCGATCATGACAATTTTTTACAGAACCACTCGCCTGACGGCTCGTTATTTTTTTGTTAATGTCATTCACAAAATCGCCAAGCACCAAACTTTCATACAATCGAATTATTTTGCCGACAATTTTTTTATTTTATGATATTATATACGAAAAAATTTCTCTGACCTGATGTCAATATTCATGTATTTTTAATAGTATTACCAACGTTGGCTGATTTAAATATTTTTTTCCTTTTAACTTCTTTGCATATGAAGCTATTTTTACATACAAAAATTGTTTCACTACATTTTAAGAAATAACTTTAAAACTCAATCAAATATTTAGTTCACATATTCCGCGCAACATCTTTTATGAGCATATTAGGGAAATAAAAACATTTACCACACAGGCAATTTAAACATCTTAAACTTCAGATAAACTAATTTGTCTATAAGAAGTATTTCAGCATAAATAATTCTTTAATGCCAGAAATGATAGTAATCTAAAAGAAATTTTGCCAATAATTAATTTAACTTTGTATAAAGGTGGGTTCAAACAGAAATTTAATTTAATTTTAATTTAACCTAATTTATGGTCTAATTTTATTTTTACCACCCTCGTTCATACAAAAATTTATGAAACTCAAAAATATTAAATTTAACCAATAAAATATGTCTATTTGCGTCTGTGCAAAACAAACATGTCATTTTGATTTTATTTAAATCAAAATTCACAACCTAACTAACAAAAAACAGGTAAACAACCAGCTGATTATTATTTGTGCTGCTAATTGAAATATCGAAAAAACTTCAAAAGTTAAAAAATTCGGTATTAATGCCAGCTGATTTCTCAAGCATGCGCATTACCGATGATTTAATTTAATTTAAATTAAATCTTAAATTCCGTCACTTGTATGAACGAGTCTACATGAAACCCTTGATTTAACTTTTTAAATTAAGTAAAATTAAATACTAAATTAAATTAAATTTCTGTTTGAACCCACCTTAAATGTTGCCATTAAATGTAAAATTAAATGCGTGTCAAATGTCCACCGTAGCTCTTTTGGCAGCTGTCATGTTGATAAACTATCGGAATTTTTTTTTAGGTATAGCCGATTAGGGATTATTATAAAATACTTATTAAAAGTATAAAGAAGTCAAATCATATAAAAAAATGTTCAGTGTTCCTTCCTGCTTATACGGCACATCAATCTATTTGTTTTTAAAAATGCATTAGAAGTTTGTGCATCGCATTTTCTAATCCCCAAATCTGACAATTTCGTTTATCAAGATAATACGAAATGGCAATGTGTGTTTTTTACAGCAACCTTTCTAACTGCTCCATTTTTAGTTTTCTTTTTATTTTAAATTTGTCTACACTTGGTATGTCTGCAGCTGTCGTTTTAGCTGTTGTGTACATTTTCTCAGAAGTGTCAATATTTTGTCAAATGTTAGCAACCTTGTTTAGGACGCGACTCGACGAGAAAAATCGGAAACTCTATTAAATTTACACGGCACTGAAGCATAAAAAGTGACGCCTTACGTCTAAATTAAGCGTAAAAGGGAGCGCGTCAATTCAGGCGCAACTGAAAAATTGATTTAACATATCCGAATCTGTTCCAGCGAAAACAGACAGCAGCAAAATAATATTTTTACTTACTTTATACAGCTTTTAGTTTATCGAAGGGGAAGGCATCAGGCAATTTATGTTTATTAAAAAAAAAGTTTACAAAGAAATTTAAAACGAATGTTTAAAATATTTACTTTTAAAATTTGCCTTAAATTTAATGGAAAATATGGATAAATAGACATTTTGTTACATTTATTTAATAGTTTTGCGCTAAAATCTAATATGACGTCACACTAGGTAATCGCTGTGTCTCGGATGGGTTCGCTTAACCGCTTATTTTAGAAAATTCTTAAGTTTAAGGAATGTTTAATAACCTCAAAATTTTAAAATTTGGAGAATCGTCTAATAACTATAATGTTATATTCAAGTTACTTTAAATGGGTTCATCTCAGGACCACAATTGGTACAAAATATTGTAAAGCAAACAATCTTTCCATTAATTTTTTTCAGCTGACAGAAATCCTGAATATCCATGGTCGTTCAGAGCCGATGGCTTCGATGAGCATGCGATTAAAACAGCCGACTCATCCGTTGTATTAAACAACGACATACGTTCTTTAGCGGTTCTCCATCGGCAAAATTTAAAAACAGCTTGACAGAACAGCGATAAGAGCGCGCGGCCCATTAATAAAACAACCTTCCTAATTATTTAGAAGTTTAAAGTTTATTCTTGGTGAAAGGTTTTATGAATGTACCGTGCGTACAAAATATATATATATATATATATATATATATATATATATATATATATATATATATATATATATATATATATATATATATATATACATATATACAAAATAACGTTAACAGAAATACTGACATAATAACAACACATATAGTGGGAAAGTCGTTATTTATTCTAAGTACTGCTGTATATGACTTCAATTTTGTTGAACACATTCTTCATATACACTAACTGTATGATTGTCCGGATTATCTCTCAAATAATTGACTGCCACTGAAATGCTTTGACGAAGCTCCACCACATTATGACAAGGCGTTTGATACACATTATTTTTTATATGTCCCCAGAAGAAAAAATCCATTAATGTTAAGTCCGGGCTGTTGGCTGGCCAACTAAGAGTTCCACCTTTTTCCATCCAACCCATAGGATATTCCATGTTAAGAAAATGTTTTATTTGCACGGCGCACCGTCTTGCTGCCACATTATTGACGCTAAGTTATTTAAGGGTGGATCTTCTATAAATTGTGCTAGTTGGTGCTCTTAGAGATGGAAATAGTGATCCCGGGTTAATTTTTGATATACAAATATTGGTCCCAAAATGTCTATAACACCACACCAAACATTAACTAACTGGTATCCTTGAGTTCTTATTTCATGAATCTGCCTAGGATTTTTTGAGGAGCAACTGATTAAAACGCAATAAATCAAAAAACTAGTAAAACGAGATATCGCATAAAATGAAAGTTTTATTTGTTTTAGAATGACCACAGTATTACGTATTTGAAAAAATATTTTTATTTTATGACTATTTTTGTAAGTTTTATACAAAAAATTACTTATTTTATATGGATTTATGTCGTTTTGCTCAACCTGAATGTGGATTTATTGCATTCTGTCCAGTTAGTGTGGATTTATTTTCTTTTGCTCAACTCTTAGTGATATTCATTGCTGTTTGTTTAAATTAATTACTATCCCATTATTTATAAGGCACAAAATAAATCCACAACAGCAATACAATAATTCTTTAATTAACAATTTAAAAAAACTCTAATCGTGCAATCCAATATCTTCTTCCAGGCAATCACAAGCATCTTTAACCTTATCTTGCTTTTCTTCGATGAAATCAGTTTCATTTTCTTCTAGCAAATTTTAATACCAAAGGAGGTCATCTTCTTATTCCCATCCATCTCCAAACTCTTGATTTAATAGATGTTTCAGCGATTTATTCTTTTTTTTTCTTTAAGTGGTCTTCCAAGGTTTAAAAGTTCCATTGTTAACTGGTGGTCCTTTTTACCTTTCCTGAGAAGAGTGATTGTAATCCGCAAACACCAATTAGAAGAAAACACACAGATCTCAGCACATGCTATTATCTTACCTGTTACATTTTTTAACCATTTTTTCAGAAACTTTAGGTATTTTCTTTCGACTTCCCTTATTGCTATCCTTCACAGATATGTTAAACCCTATATCCTCCATTTTAAAACACAAATATTTAGTCACTACGCACTAAAGTATCAAAGAGCGAAACGTACTAATTTTAACTAAAGGAATTTAACACCCCAATGGCGGTCATGAAAATCTAAAGAATTGGTACCTATCTATCGAACCATACCCGATCCCTACTTGTTCCACGTGCTATGTGCTTAATAGTTTGCTAAATATCACACTTATTGTGCCATCTATTTGCGAATGTCCAGCCTATATACTTTTGAAATTAAATAATTTCCACGGTACTTTTGCCCAAATATTTTTAAGGGATTTATTGCGCTTTGTTTGAACACGGGCTGGATTTATGTCTATTTGTTTGGTTAAAACATGCTTTTAATGCGTTTTGCTTAGGTCGATGATTTTGATATAGCTGGTTCTAATGGATGTAATGCACCTTGATCAAACTGACTTGTATACATGATAGATTGACTAAAGTACACTTCTTTTTAATGGTTACCTCACAAAATTTTTAAAAGTGGATTTAATGCGTTTTGATCAGTTGCTCCTCATTTGTAGACCAATAGCATGCATTTTGTTTGTAGGTTGTAACAAACAACGTGTTGTGAACTTTTATCGGTCCATAAAATATTTTTAAGAAAAATATTATTTTTATTATATCTATTTAAAAATTCCACCCAGAACTGCATTCTTCTTTAGCATTGATCAGTTAGATTTATAAATAAAGTGTAATATACCTCCGCAATCAGAATAACATATTCTATTTAGTGGATAAATAATAGAAATTGGAAAAAATTAAAGTTAGGCGTGTATGTCAAAAATTTGTTTCTATTTTTTTTACGTATAACTTAGGAAAAACTTGGCTACCAACCATACATTCTGTTTTTAAATTCACCTTGATATATTATATAACAAAAAAGTTACAGCGAATCAAAATGTTATCAAGCTAAATTGAATGCACGTTACAATTAGAGAAATACTGTCTGGGTGAAAAATAAATTTATAAGGTTTAATTTATAACGGTAAGGGAATAAGGGAATTTTTGTTTTTTTCTGTGTAAGGTAAACTTAATAATTATAACTACAAAGTTTTTTAGCTTTGTTTGATAATTTAAGAATAAAATAAGGCGTCTTTTAGACAAAGGATATTTGGACAAACAAAAAAAATTACATACGCATATTTTACTAATTCTATTTAAATTACAAAAAACCAAAAAAATATACTTCTGTAAAATAATTAGTTTGTTAAATAAATTTGATAAAGAAATATTGGAAGGATATTGCATCACCTATGAAAAATGATGCCTGTCGAATATAACAGTGGTATCTGCCAAATAAGTTATCCATTAAAAATGACATGTTTAAAAAAAATATTTATTCTAAATAACATATTATTAATAATTAATATTAGTCAAAAACTACCTTTATTAAAATTCCCATGTGTGTGAAGAATTACATCTATTTAAATTGTCATTGGTCGAAAATGACAAAACTTATCCTCCAGTATTCCCTTTTCCCCATGTCTCAATAATATGGGGAGCTTCAAGAGAATGCATACAGAATGCCTATTTATATGTTTTTTAATATAATGGTGCAGCTAATATTAGATACAATGTGCCTTGTTCCAAATTTCAATAAAATATCTTAAAAAATTATTGGGCTGCAAAAATAAAATTACACCATATCTTTTTAACCAGTAAAACTTCGAAACTTACATGACTTAATAAATGTCTTGTAGCTTTACTCACTTTAAATGCCATTAAGTACTAAACATCTCGTAGAAAACAAATTTATTCCTATTTTATTTTATTTTTTTTTATATTAGTGCTATAATTAAAATATTCTTGTAACATACAAATTCATTCTAAATTTACCTGAAAATCCTTTGTTCGGAAAAACAAAAAGCTCAAGCTATAATTTACCTCAAGGCTCACGTTCAACCCTAAATAGTTGTTTTAATGCGATATACTCTGCATTATGTATGAGGCCATCTGTCTCTTTGGAAGCGATTTATTAAATTTATAAAAGCTTGATTTCAGTGTAACACAAGCAGCAAAATTAATACAAAAATTCCAGTTTATCACTAATAATTGTAACTTTTTTATTATTATCTATTGAAACTAGAATTGACAATAAAATGTTTATATGGACAAGAAAGAAGAATATATGATAAAAAATCCACTAAATGGCGCTAGTTACATTCACTGGGATTAATAAGTATCTATATCTAGGCGCATGCCGTGTATATGATACACAAAACCTTTCAGCGTCTTATTCCCTCTATCATAACTGTGTTACCATTCCAAATAAAGGTATGAGATATTGATATGGTACGTTAGTAAGTTTTTTTTAATAACCGGTTCAAAAGTTGCCAAAGTTATGTTGTTTTGAGATATTCAATTTGGAAAATCGCCCATTTTACTGCTGATTGATACATTGACTCAAAATTATAGGGCACTACCCGACGGAGTAAAAACTTGAAATTTGGTATGTAAATTGGTTTTAAAACACAAGTAAAGAAAACATTTTAAAAACTGCACATTTTTATTCGGAACGCGCTAAAACAGGGGCGGCAATGCCATATATTTAGGGGGTATTTTAGAAGTTTGTAATTTGATTGAAACTAAGTTACTAAGGTCATTAAAAGTTAAATAAATAGGTATGTAAAATAAGGACCAAATTCCTATCCAAAATTCTCGAATTCTTAAAGTACTAAAATCTAAAATTAGGTTAAGTTCTGTCCAAAATTTTGTTCCACTTTTTTTGGACTTGTCAAGCTTTTACTGATCCTTCTGTATTAATAAAAAACTATTATGAATAGGTAAATAAATGATTTTTTTTATTATTACAGACATTTTTAATTCAGAAAAAACAGTTATTTCAGTTAATCTAAATTTCCTAAAGAAATTGTTTTTTTAAGCTTTTTAGCTTAGTATATAAGGGTGATTTATGAGGAAATGTATAAACTTTAGGTACGTAGTCAGGGTCCAAAAATATACATAAATGTCTTTATAAATATGGGTCCGCAAGGCCTTCGTTTCCGAAATACAGAGTGCTAAAGTTTTTATTTTATCTTATTTTATTTTATTTTTTACAAGTTTTGCTGAACATAATTTAAAAACAATAATTTTATAGAAAATTAAAATACATATTGTTTAAATACATTTTTTTTTAAATTTAGCTAAAATAAAATCAGATGCGTCGTAATTTTTTTAAATCCAAATATCTCGAAAACGGTTGCTCATATCAATTTTTAACTGGTTTACCTTTTTGACGTAAAAATGACAAAATAATTATTTAATTTACTCACAAATTTAATACAGGGACGTACCAAAAAGGTATGATTGCTCAAAATAATAAAAAGACGTGTAGGTGGCACCTCCTACAATTAAGAGCCGTACTAAGATAAGGTTTGAATCTGTCATAACAAAAAACATCCGGATACCAATTTTTACTCCAATATTGGCATTATCATAGATTGTATTTCAAAAATAGAAAAATTTAATAAAAACTTTAACACTCTGTATTTCCAAAACGAAAGCTTTGCGGACCCATATTTGTATAGACTTTTATGTTTATTTTTGGACCCTGACTACGTACCTGAAGTATTGATATTTCCTCATGAATCACCCTGTGTGTATATGATTAATCTTAATATCTAAACAATTTTTTAGATAATTGCGTTTAACATTACAGAGCTTTAAAAAATATTAAAATGAATAAGTTTGTATTTAAATTAAACACAAAAAAAATACAAATTATGGATTTAAAAGGTTAAAAAAGTTTAAATTTTAAATGTCGCTGCCTTTAAAAAGAAATGGTGTAGATACCAAAATCAATGCAAATATTTTAATAGGACTTTTCCTAGTAAGAAAGTAACTTATGTTAATCCTACGTTGGTAAAAATAAATTAATTTGTTATTAAATGATTAAGTTAGTTATTAATCGAAAATGCCTCCGCATAATAAACATAAATATTATTACAAAATAATATGCTAACAGTGAGTTAATAGACATAATGTGTGTCTATGCCTTGGTAAATTTTGTTGGTTAATATATAGAAACTATATAGAGTTAAAATCCATATAGAGTTAAACCCGATCAAAACATATTTTGGTATGTTTACACTAATTTAGTCAACATGAATTGTTTGTATAACATAATTTCTAATGACCAATAAAATATAATTTTAATAAAAACCTACATTTAACTTTAAACACTTTAAAACGGGTGTTGAACTTAAAAAAAAAAATTGTGATTATCCCAAATAGCCTGTTGCCGATTTTTTTGAAATTTGTTTCTGTTATTTCTAGTAATAAGGACTTAATTTAAGACTAATTAAATTAAAAATATTAAGGTTAATGGCGTCTCAGGGGACACCTTATTAAAAATATTCGTGAAAAAAATGTACGCCACTAAGTTTTTTGCAATGTTAGTTCTTACAGTTTTACGGATAGATGAATGTAAATTGTTTTCATTCCGGAAGTATATCCGTTTGTCATTTGTATTCCTTGCAGAAGAGACGTTTCGCCAAGATCGCACTTGGCATTTTCAATGCTGTCTAAATAGTGTCAGAAGATTGACTGAGGTTATCCTCTGCAGTGGTCCCTTTTATACGGTTTCTTGAGCGAAGGTTGTAACGCATGGTTGGTCTCGGTGCGTCTTCTGTGTCTGAGGTGGGTGCATCCAGGCGTGTCGCTTCATCACTGGTTGTTGGTGGTGTTTCAGGATTTGTTTTGGGCAAAATTGTTTTCCACGTTGTGGCTAGGTGTAGGGAGTCGTCTCTTTTGTTGAGTCCTCCACTTTTTTGAATTTCTATGGCTTCTGCAGCTGTCAAAGTCTATTTGCTGTCCTGTTTCTAGGTGGTGTTGAAACAAGGCAGAAGTCGTTTGCTGGTTATGCTGTATTGCTAATTTATGCTGTAGACCCCTTGATTTTCTAGTTTTATTTTGTCCTTTGGATTTCTTATAGTGGATCCAATGGTTTGTTGGGGTTTGTAGGCTGTGAAAATATTATTTTTGCGTAGGAGTCTTCCTATTTGGTCCGCGGTGCCTTTGATGTAGGGAAGGGTTGTTCTCACTTTATTTACCGAAGGCTCTTACTCCTTTGGCAAGACAATCGTTTGATTTACAGCTTTCCTTATCACGTGTTATTTATAGCCGTTCTGTTTGAGAGCATTTGTTATATTAAAAAGTTCTTTCTCCGCAAATACAAGGAGTTGCCACTACGCTAATTTATAAAATCCATCAAACTGACCGACGACAGCAACAGAGAGGAAGAGCTTTTTAATATAACAAATGCTCTCAAATAGAACGGCTATAAATAACTCGTGATAAGGAAAGCTGTGAATCAAACGCATGTTCAGCCAAAGAAGCAAGAGCCCTTGGAAAATAAAGTGAGAACCACCCTTCCCTACATCAAAAGCACCACGGACAAAATAGGAAGACTCCTACGCAAAAATAATATTATCACAGCCTACAAACCCCAACCAATCATTGGATCCGCTACAAGAAATCCAAAGGACAAAATAAAACTAGAAAACCAAGGGGTACAGCATCTCATGCGGTACCTGTCAAAAAACCTATGTAGGACAAACAAACAGAAGAATTTCGGCTAGACTGGAAGAGCATAAATTAGCAATACGTAAAAAGCAAACGACCTCTGCCTTGTTTCAACACTACCTAGAAACAGGACACCAAATAGACTTTGACAGCTGCAAACAGGTGGCAAACATAAACCATCTCAAGACAAGCCTAATGCGTGAAGCCATAGAAATTCAAAAAAATGGAGGACTCAACCAAAGAGCCGACTCTCTACACCTAGCCACAACGTGGAAAACAATTTTGCCCAAAACAAATCCTGAACCACCACCAACAACCAGTGATAACGCGACACGCTTGGATGTACCCACCTCAGACACAGAACACACACCGAGACCAACCATGCGTTACAACCTTCGCTCAAGGAACCGTATAAAAGGAGCCACTGCAGAAGATAATTTCAGTCAATCTTCTGACACCAGTTAGACAGCATTAAAAATGCCAAGTGCGATCTTGGCCAAACGTCTGCACACTTCCGCAAGGAATACAAATGACAAACGGATATACTCCCGAAATGAAAAGAACATAAATATATAATATATATATATATATATATATATATATATATATATATATATATATATATATATATATATATATATATATATATATATATATATATATATATATATATATATATATATATATATATATATATATATATATATTTATATATTATATATATAACCTGCATTAAAGTTTTAATAAGGCAAGTTTCCTTGCGCTTCCTTGATTTACGTGTCATTTGCCAAGCGGTTTGTCCGCTTGTGACCAGGGATCCCTTCCAAGCACCCATATTGGGATGGAATTTGCCCTTTCGCCGTGAAACAGGCACCTGTGATTTCAGTGGCACCTTTCGAAACGGATTCACCCGTTTCCGTCGGCCTTTTGTCTGCTTGTGACCTTGGGCACTCTCGAAACGGGATTTGTCCGTTTCGGTCAGCGCACTTTGTCACTTTTTCTATGAAAGCGGTTAGCCGTTTTCTTAAAGTAATAGTCCCCCAAATGGCAGAGCCCCGCATTACCACAGTAAGGCGATACTCTGAAGGTTGCCCTGCATTCAGAGGCACAGTTGAAGACACCCTGTTAAAGGGGCACATGATGTCATTCACTCATCAGAACGGTGCTAACACCTTTTGAGTTAACCAGGTTCGTCTATCTTCGGATCCGTGTTCCGATGCAACAAGAGTTGTCGATAACCAGCAACTCTAGCGCATGTTCCAAAAAGATCCTACGGGGCCCAACCAAAACCAACGGGGGTGGGGGAACACATCGGTGGGATCTTTAAATAGAACCCAATTTAAGTTTTATAATACGTTTTTAAATATTTTAGGTGGGACTTATAATCCAGAAAAAATTAAAAGTTTATTGTTTGGAACGGATATTGAAATCCGTTCACGGATTCGCTATACCTTGCAGAGGGCGTCACCTGCGGTATATTGCATGTGTTTAAAATATCAAAACTTTTGTACCTCTGTATAATAAGGTTCTAGTAAAAATTTAATTATCCAATCTTTTCTTGTAAAAAGTATTCTTAGTAAACCCCCTGCCTGAGAATCCGTTTATTAGATATTTTAAATTTTAAAATTAATACATTTTAAAAGTTAAAAAAATAAACGAAAAAATTATTTTTTTCTTGAATTAATGCTAAATTATTTTATTAAATAAAACCCGGAAAAAGACCCTAAATTATTTGTTCCTAGTGACTTCATTCATTTGTATCCAAATTCCGGCCCTTTTTATTAAAGAAAATTTAAGGCTTTGAACAATATTTGGTTTCAACCTGAAATGCTCCACCCAACGATTCTTTCTTTAAATGATCCTCGTTTTAAAATCGGATCCATATCCCACAAAAGTTTTTTCATACATCCCCAGACTAAAAAATAAAGGTGTAAGGCTGGGGAACGGGGGGGCCACGGAACAGAAACATCTCGGGCCCCCCACCAATCCAGCGATTAGGGAAAAACTTGATGTAAAAAGTTTTAACATTTATAGTAAAATGAGCCGGAGCACCGTCGAGTTGAAACCAAAGATTTTGTCTTAAAATTTTGAAAATTATCAAGTAAATCGGGCAGTATTTCTTGTAGAAACAAAAGAAATGAATCACCAGTCAAATTATTTTGTAAAATGATAGGTCCTAAAAGAAAGTTATCCACAACATCTGCCCCCACATTGACTTTAAAATTTACTTGATGATGTGTCTCAACTATGGCCCTAGGGTTCTCTTCAGCCCATATGTGTGCGTTATGGATATTTGTCATGCCGTTTCTCGTGAACGGGGGCTTCGTCAGTAAACAGAATTTTTATAAAACCACATTTCTGTTATTCATTTCACATAACCATTCAAAAACAAGTCTTGCCCCTTTTTGGGATTTCGGGTAAAAGACCCTTTTACTTTTTTAAGATGAAATGGGTAAAGTTGTTGACTCCGTAAAATATTGTGTCTTGTTTTCCCAATACTTTCACCCGTTTACCCAAAAACCCCAGTACTAATGTTTGGTGATTCTTCGACAAAAATTTTTTAAAATTTTTTTTCTCTTGCCCTGGTTGAACCGCACGAGGGTCGGTCGCAATTACCCATCCTTCTTTCGCTGAAACTTCCAGTCTCCCCTTTGGCGGTTAATCAAATTAAAAAATATTTTCTTGGGGTGAAATCGGTTTGGGAAATGTCTGGGCATAAAGGCCCCCCGCAAATAGGTTGGAGTCACATTTTCCTAGTTGGGGAATTGACAGGTATATACTGTTTACTATAATATTTAAAACTTACCCAAAAATCAAACCATATCCCCATTTCGAAAGGGTAAAATTTCTTGGTCTATTTAGCCATTATGGGGTTTTTTAAGTTGGTGAAAAACACACCAAATACAAATATGTAACTAAAAATGTAGTTTTATTTAGAGTAATTGAGAAGCTTGTTAAGAGCGTCAGAAGCGTTTAAATTTGTCACTTTGATAGTAAAAAGTTACTTTTGGGGCCCGAGGTCAGTCAATTTGTTTAGAAAGAATTATCTAGATTTTAAAATTAAGATATCTAATAAAAAGGATTTCAGGCCGACATTTACTAGGGGAAAACTTTTTTACAAGAAAAGATTGATAATTTGAATTTTTTACTAGAACTTTATTATACAGGGGTACAAAAAAGTTTTGGTATTTTTAACACATGCAGTATACCGCAGGTGGCTCCCTCTGCAAGGTATAGCGAATCCGTAAACGGATATCAATTTCTCGTTCCAAGCAACCCCCTCACAACAAATTTTAATTTAATATCTTATTACATTCGACTTACTTCAAAAAAACGATTTTATATTTCTCATTTTGACGCCCTGTATATTGAATACCAAGCGCCCAATTAAAAAATGGCATAACGAAAGTCGAATTATTTTGGTCCACCCTATATGGGCTTGGCGGATTGGCCTCCTTTTTTCCGACAAAATATATATATATATATATATATATATATATATATATATATATATATATATATATATATATATATATATATATATATATATATATATAATTATATATATATATATATATATATATATATATATATATATATATATATATATATATATATATATATATATATATATATATATATATATATAGATATATATATATATATATATATATATATATATATAAAAAAAATATATATTATTATATATATATATATATATATAATATATAATATATATAGGGAATAGCGTCAAAAAAATAACCTAAATTTAAAAAGTTTTAATAAGGCAAGTTTCCTTGCGCTTCTTTGATTTATGTAAGTCATTTGCACAGTTATTGTATCAAATTTAATTTACAGCACTTGCTCCAAATTTTTTAAAGTAAATCTTTAAACAGTTTTCTTAATATAGGCCCTTAACTATACAGGCATGAAAAACTTAAATACTTACGTAATTAATTTGTGGGCAAAATTTTGATTATTTAAGTATTATTATTTTTAAAAATCTAACAAAATTATAAATTAATCCTGCCATTCCTTTTACAAGATTATTTTAACACACGCACACAAGTTACAGTTTAGGCTTTATACCATTTAATTTCTGTTCAAAATTTGGTTAAAGTTAATGATCAAATAGAGTGAGTAAAACATTTTTTTTTAAGAATTGTACCCTACACACACAACGCTCACCCAAACACACAACACACCCACACATCATTCACTGATTTTCCCTTAATATACTCGTAGTTTGACAAAGTAAAGATAAATAAAACGTTTTAAATATTATTAACTTTTTGTGTAAACAAACAAAAAGGTTAAACATTTTGGGGACACAAAAAATTTAGTGTAAACAGATGCTTTTTGTACGTTAAATTTTAACTTTTGAGGCTTAATAATTTTGGACTTTGATATATAAACAAAGTCAACATGACATATTTATTTAAACAAATCCGCGAGAGCCAAACTTAAGGGACTAATATTTGAACTGTACATAATACTTAAAGGTTAGTAAATGCAAAGTTGTTAATCTGAGTTAACAAAGAAAAATTATACCCTATAGATATTGACATAATAAAATAGATAACTCTTTAGGTAGTGCAAAGACCTACTAACTACTTTCTCTTATTTTTTTTCTTAAAACTTTAATTATGCAATAAAACTTTTTTTAACCTTGTAAAACATCCTTTAACAGAAAAGACACTTTTAGCACGTAAACTATCTGTAAAAAAGCGTAAAACTTTTTCCACTAAATTGTCTGTTTTACATACATAAAAGAATGCATTAAATTAAACAGGTTAAATAAAAAGATTTTAATTTCATACCTAACATTACTTGTATAATTTACATTAAAGAAAGGAAAAGTTTGTTAAACCTTTCAAGTATTATTAGTCCAATAACTACATTAATATAATAAATACAACAAAAAAAATAAGATGATACCATTAGTAGGGTTTAAATGTCGTCCGTTTTCTTTTAGACATGCATGTACATTTTGGCTACATATTGTTACTTATGCAAAAACGTTTGTTCTTTATTTCTTAAGTCGTTATTTTCACAGGATGTGGCAATTGTTGCACACTATTAGCAACCTAGCTTGTAAAACAATCAATCTAGTTTTTCCATAGTATAAAAATATATCCTAAGCTCATTTTAATTTTTCCGCATTGCACATTTTAATTTTAGAGCAGTCTGGATCCACCAAAAAAATTACTTTTTTCTTTTAAGAAGCTATAAAATAACACATTTGCTTAAATAAAACTTAAAAAGGTAGGGTTCCAAAATATCCACTAAAAAAGTACGTATTGCTATTTTTATGTATTTCTCTTAATTTGATGTTTTTTTTTAAAGGATCAATTTAAAAAAGGTATATTTACGTTTACTAAATGCTATACTGTTTAGTTTATGATATTAAAAAAAAAAACATTTATTATATAAACTTTTAATTTTTTTCTGGATTTATAAGTGCTACCTAAAAATATTTAAAAACGTATTATAAAACTTAAATTGGGTTCTATTAATGATACCACCGATGTGTTCGCACCTCGTTGTCATGGTTGGGTCCAGTAGGAGCTTTTGGAACATGCACTAGAGTTGCTGGTTATCGACAACTCTTGTTGCTAGCGTATGGAACGGGATCCGAAGATAAGACGAACACAAGGCTTAACTCAAGGTGTTAGCATACCGTTCTGATGAGTGAATGACATCCTGTGCCTTAAACAAGTGTCTTCAACGGTGCCTCTGAGATACAGGGCAACCTTTCAGAGTATCTAGCCTTACTGTGGTAATGCGGGGCTCTGCCATGGTGGACTATTACTTTCAAAAAGAAAGCGGCCCCAACCGCTTTCATAGAAAAAAGTGACAAAGGTGCGCTGACCGAAACGGATAAATCCGTTTCGAGAGGTGCCACCCAAGGTCACAAGCAGACAAAGGTGGGCCGAGCGAAACGGGTGAATCCGTTTCGAAAGGTGCCCCTTAAATCACAGGTGCCTGTTTCACGGCGAAGGCCTAATCCATCCCGAACAAACAGGTGCTTAGGAAGGGATCCCTGAATGCAAACCGAAGGCGGACAAAACCGCTTTTATAGGGAAAAGGGTTCCCTGGCTTTAAACAAAAAGCGGAAAGGACCGTTTTCATAGGGAAAGGCCGGAAATACGGCCTCAGAAGAAATATCCGGTTCTTGTAACAAGGACCTGGTAGCTACCCACGTGACTAGCCCGGGAGAGGAGGGCATGACAGATCTAATTGTCCGCTCGTTATACTTTCCAGGAGACAGGGACACCAGAACACATATTGTGCTCGTGTCCGGTAGCGACTCGAGTAAGAGGAGATGTAAGAACTCTCTCCCAATCTGATATCGGATTCATTAGATGTCTGATCCTATTGGGAGAAATATAAAAAGGTGTGAGCCACAATAGACCGAGCGGTCGCAGTGGAGGGCGTAAAAAGTCCACTCACTTTAAACCTAACCTAACCGAACCTCTATCAATGATTGATATACAACTATACATTTTTGGTTCTATGTAGGTTATTATTTTATAAAAGTATTCAACGTTAAAATGCTTTAAGAAACAGCGTTTGCATGTAAATATATTCAATTTTTAAAAAGATGAAACCTTTTACTTTCATATTTTTGTCTTAATAAATTTACCAACTGTCACCTGGCTTATTTGTTTTTTTTTTAATTGTTGTTGTTGTTGTTGTATCAAATACCATTTTTATCTCCTTTTTATTTCTTATAATTATCTTTCTGTAAATCTTTAAGAAAAACCAAAAGCAAATAAAAGATTATTTAAATTACGCTATCAGAACGCTTCATTAATCTTGTTTCGTCTCAAAAAATTATAGAGCGCGATTGACTATAAGCCAGACAAAAACAAAAATATTTTTTTACCGCTTAATTAACTATAAGGCCCTTTCCGATTTTGATATAAGAAAAGTAAGTCAAGGCAACTGAGTTAAAATAAAATACTTCCATTATTGATAAAATAGAAAAGGATACTTCAGGTCTAATAAAATTATTTTTTTATCTTTATGACAGCCCATGAAGGATTGTAGGGAGCCTAAGTACTGGGGTGTGGGGGGTGACGGGTTTTAGGTGACAAACCTACGCTTTTCCGCCATTTCGTCAAGGATATTCAAACACCGAAACATGCAGATATTGCAATTCACTGCACCACGGACGTTATAAATACAAATTACCACTACCCCTGAACTACTTCGATTAACTTCTGGTTAGTGTCAGCCAAACGAACCTACAGTTTAACGTGGGTTCCGAACTACACCTAACGGCACACGGTGTTCACTGGCAGTCACCCATCCAATTACTAATCGCGCCCGGCGTCGCTTAACATAGCTAATCTTATGGGAAGCGGTGTTTCGATGCGACAAAGACCGTTTATATACAGTGACTGGCATAATTGTCGATTTATATGGGGAACTTTTAATTGTTACTTTTCAAAAAAAAATCTTTTAGATAATAATCCCTGCAAGTTCTTAAACTCACAAAACACTGATCAAAATTGGAATAAATCATAGCGTATAGAGGGGTAGTTGCAAATTAACAAATACAGCATAAGACAAAACTATTTTTAAACTTAGAAAAAAATAAAAACTTCTTCTCGGACTTCCATTGTCTTTATTTAATTTTTTCACAACGTTTCGAACAGTAAGTATCTCTGATCGTTTTCAAGTGAATACTAAATATCTAAGTCTATGGCTACGCCATATATATCCTAAGCGGGTCATTGATGCATGAAGCCACTGCCCATTTTTATGGTCTACTGAGCTTGACTTCTTTTCTGTTAATAAGCTGAAGTTACCAAACGGATATCTAAACTTGGATTACTATACACATGGGAATTGCTATTAATAATAGCAGCTTCTTTAAACTTTCGTTTCTTCCAGTGGGATTGTCTAAGAACAATCCCAGCATCTTTTCAATTAATATTATGATGTTTAGACCAAGCATGTTCCGCAAAACCATACTTGTCAGTCTCGCCCATTCGAGTATGTTTTTAATGTTACTTAATTCTAACTTCTAAAGGTATCTTTGTCTCACGGATTACCACACCCACAGGGTATTGGATAAACAACTTCTTTTCCCACATTCAAAGTACTCGGTTTTGTTTTACTAAGAAAACTTCTAAGGGTGTTGCGGGAAGGGAATGCTGTTTTGATGTCGTATTTTCTTGCTATTCTTCTTATTTTTTTTAGAAGTTTCTCGTATGTAATGTATATATAACCTGTTTTTTATTTCGAAAGTTTTAAATTGTTCTTTAAACAAGTATTTCGATGTAACCGTTCTGTCGCAGGTCTTCCTTGATATTATCTACTTCTTTAGTTAACAAAATGTCTGTGATACATTTTGTTTTGGCATGATTATAAAGAGATTTTATTATACCTTCTTTAGTTGCGCCAGAATGATTAGACTCGAAATTTAAGTATTTTCCGGTGTGTGTTGGTATTCTATATACTGATGTTTCAACTGTATTTCCAGTTCGCCTTACTAATACATCAGGGAACGGTAGTAAGAAATCCTTTTTTTTTCCGTGGTAAATTTAGTAGACGGACGAAAATTATTTAGGTGATCCAGAAATGATTTTAGTTGTTCCTCACTACCGTTCCAGATAATGAAGGTGTCATCAACATATCGCAACCAAACTTTGGGCCTGACCTGTGCTATCTTCATTACATGGGTCTTAAACCATTTCATGTATATATTAGCTACAATCGGAGAGAGAGCTGAACCCATCGGAATGCTATCATCCTGGGCGTAAAACCTATCTTGAACTTAAAAGTAGTAATTACGTAGACATCACTTCAACAGATCCACAACTCCATCCGATTCACAACTCCATCCAACGGCAGTGTGGTTCTTTCTGCTAACGATTGGTTAACCTCCAATTCGGCCCTGATAATGCTTAATGACTTCTCCACTCTTATGGTTGGATTATGTTTAGTAAAAACTTGGCTAACTCACTAGTTGAGGAATATTTGGAACTGGTGATTGGTCGGGGTGGTATCTCAGTTTTATGAATCTTCGGTAATCCGTAAAGGTGTGGCGGCTTGCTGTGGTGTGGTGTTAGTTTCGACCTGTTCTTTTTCGGCAAATAATTCTGATGAGTTCTGTGGATCTTTCCTTCAATTTTGGACGTAGGATCTTGAGAAAGTGGTGTGTAGTTCCCTTTCTCTAACGCTTCATCTATTTTTCTATCATAATTTTGATGTTTAGAAAGCATTCAATTTTATTTAAATTACTTTAAAAAAATATTGAAATTTTATTACTCAGAAAGTATTTAATTTTATTGCGATTAGTTAAAGAAAACAAACGTTCAATTATGCTTCTTTTTGGATCAATTAGGTAAAAACTTAAAAGTGCTTTTAGATATATGTTTCACACCGTTTTTGTCTCACCAAAAATGTATTTTCCTGTTTTTCTATTATAATATTTAAATATAAAATTTAACACGTTAATTATGAAAATCAAAAAAGTTACACCATTGCTTACCTTGAAAATAATGACATGTTAATATTTTCGTTTTGTATAAGAGCTTAAATAGGGTTTTAACTTTAATCGACTCTTTTTTAAGCACTATTTTAATTAACAAGTTTAATTTTATTTTTAAATATAAATAATACATAAAAAAATAAAACAAAAAGAAATAAAATATATGTCATATTTGTTTTTTATATGACATTTAAAATCAGAGTTGTAGATGTCTGCCACCTTATTCTTATATTAACAAATTCTTTATAAAACATAAAAATAATTCTTAAAAAGACGATGAAATAATATAGCCCTAATTATTTTTTTTACAGTTTAATGTCTCTTCTTTCAGTTGTTTGCAAAGGAAAAATTCATTAATTCCCATATCTTAAAGTATCTGGAAAAACATAAGATCTTACATGATAGACAATATGGATTTCGTCACAGTAGATCCACAGCTGATCTTCTTTGCTTTGTCTCACACAACTGGAACAAGTCCCTTGAGTTTCTTGGTGCATCCCAGATTGTTGCTCTTGACATATCCAAAGCTTTCGATCAGGTCTGGCATGATGGGCTTTTTAACAAACTTCCTTCTTACGGTCTTCCACCTAAGCTTTGCTCTTGGCTTTCCAGTTTCTTTTCTAATCGACGTATATCAGTTAGTGTAGATGGTCATTCCTCCAGCTTCTACAAAATTAATGCTGGGGTACCCCAGGGCTCAGTGCTGGCACCCACGCTGTTTCTTTTACACATTAACGATCTTCTTTCTTCCACAATCAATCCCATTCATAGTTTTGCTGACGATAGTACCCTCCACTCTAGTATTCAATTTCTTAAGCCACCGTGTAATCCTGATTTCGAAAACAAGCGCAGGTCAATGCAGATATCTCTTTCACAAGACCTCAAACGTATCTTGGATTGGGGTGCCAAAAATCTTGTTCAGTTTAATGCCTCGAAAACACAGTCATGTTCGCTGTCGCGAAAAAAGTCTGCAAATGCTCATCCCTTACATCTGTGCGGCCAAGTTCTGCAGAACAAAGAGTCGTTTAATCTTGTCGGCGTTACTTTTGAGAATAACCTCAACTGGAACAAACACATTTTATCCATAGCTTCGGCAGCTTCAAAAAAGATTGGATTTCTCTTCCGAGCCAGAAAATATTTCTCTTCTTCCAATCTGTACACTCTGTATGTATCCCAAATCAGACCCTCTTTAGAATATTGTTCTCATGTCTGGGGAATGGCGTCCCCTACAACACTTAGCATTCTGGACTCCATTCAAAGAAGAGCCGTTCGTCTTATTAATGATCCAACACTCACAGAGAGGCTTCCTCTTCTGGTCCACCGTCGAGCTGTGGGGGATCTGTCGCTCTTCTATAGGTATTTTCACGGCTTCTGCTCAGAGGAGTTGGCCAGCTCCCAACAGAGCAACACGTAGTGCAACTTTTATGTACCCTTTTACAGTTCAGTTAGAGAGGCCCCGAACTTCCCGATTTCATCGTTCCTTCATCCCTAGAGTGTCAAGACTATGGAACCCGCTGCCCGCAGAAGTTTTTCCTTCTCCTCCCAATCTGAAAAATTTAGGTCCCGTGTGAACAAACTCCCTATCACCACACTGAAGACACCCACGGTACGTTAGTACTTAGGCATCAGCCTTCGTGGACTATCCCAAGATTAAAAAAAAAATATTTTTATAAAAACTTCCACCATCCTGACTTTCACAGCTTTAATTTCACTATCTGTAAAATGTATTTAATAAGATATAATTGATGACAGAAACGGTAACATAATTTTTGACAGATTTTTTACAATTTCGAAATTATTTATAAAAAAAATCAGAGCTATATACCTGAGCTCGCCACTTATTTTTTCTAGTTAATATAGGTCCATACTACATTACGTTTTGGTATTAACGACAATGAAATTATATACCTAAATTTCCACCAGCTCCCTAGCTATAAGTTATGACAATTTTTTTTTCTTAACAAGTTTTCCAAATAAATGTTTTTTCTAATTTTAACGGTAGATTTCTCTAATACTATATTTCTTAATTTGCACCTACTTCTAGACGTTAAGGTTTATTCAAACTTTGATCAGTGTTTTGCGAGTTTAATGACATGCAGAAATTTTTATCAAGAATATTTTTTTTTTAATTAGAAATAAAAAAGTTTGAAGTTTTGAAAATAAAATTACAACATTGGTATAAAACACCTTACGGAGGTATATTGTAATTCTCATTTGTTTATTAAAGCCTACTTAGCCAAAGCCCTTTAAAACAGCAGGTATATTGATCATGTCTATTTTGATATTATTCATAGCGATCATAATAGATCAGTATTATTCAATTTTCGGTAATTTTTTTAAAACCAATTTTTGATTTTTTGACTTCAGAAAAGGTTGCATTTGTGGTAGATGAATAAAATATCTAAAAGAAATATTGGCAAGTTTTTAAGTTCAACCGTTTTTAAAGTAGTTAGTCAAAATAAAAATTTGGCATTTTTAAAATTAATAAATATAAATATGTGGAATGGCTCTATTAGATATAGCTACAGTTTAAAGGTATGTTTAGATGTCGATAATATACATTTTTTTATGTTAAAAGGAATAACCACATCCGCAGTTTAATATGATTCAAATATAAATTTACCACAAACTCCATTTGTACATTCGCTGTAATTAATAAAAAGTGTTTCGTAAAAAATAAACCAATTATTTTGGGGTTTTACCTCAGCATAAACTGTTTATTGTTTTTAATTAAATTAATTTTATTCGTTAAATATAATGGAAATACACCTTTTACCATTTTAGTTTTTTTACAGCAGAAGCTTTTAAAATATTCATAGCCCCTTTTAAAGTTTTAAAAATACTTTAAATATGTAAACATGATTGAGATGATACCTGGGTCTGTGGAAGTTTTTTCTTTTAATTAAATAAGTTAATAATTTTTAGACAAATAGTATAATTTATTTTTAAAACGTCTACCTTTTTTTTAAAGAAACAAAAGTCAAATTAAAGCACTTATTTATGCCATTAACTTTATATGTTACTGGCATAAATATTTGAAATTAACTCCAGATAAAGTCTAGGTAAAATTAAAAATATACAATATGTAGGGTGACTTAAAACATTAATTTTAAAATTAATGTTACTACTAAATATTTCACTAAAATTACACTAACACTTAAAAAAGAAAATTGGATCAATATAATTTTAAAAAATGGCGGGGTGCATGTTATTTTACATGCACAAAAAAAAACTTGCATAGCAATTTATTTTAAATTCCAGAAATAGTTTATTTTGTTTAATTAAAACAGTGATCAACATATTTCTTGCTACTGCAATAAATACTGGATTCAAAAAAAATGCCTTAAATATAGGTCACACAGGTTCTACTTGGTTCATTTATTTATTGTGAATTGAAGTCCAAACAACTAGACGACTTTAAATTAAACAAAACTCAATAAAGATTTAAAAAAAATCAGAATTGGGCCAACAAACAACTTCGAAACAAGAAATAATACAGAAACTCTGAACGCAAGCTCACTATATAAAAACTAATTAAAAATAAAGGATTTATGGCCAATGTACCCTAAGTTTTGTAAGATAAGTTTTAACTAACCTCGTATATTAAATTATTATGGCTCCTTTTAGTTAAAATCATATGCTAAAAAATGTTAAAAAAGGGCCTGTGTAAAACGCAAAATAATGTATCAAAAATTACGAAATTAGAATACAAATTATAAAATTCTTTTTAAACGCGTCTTTATAAACTATTTAAGAAACAAATTATTTTATTGAATATCGTTTTTCCATATCAAGTAGTTTATTATATATTTTAAAACCTAAAAGTTTATTAAACATCTTAGTTGCATCACTATATTATATGCATTTATACGTGTTTTTATTTTATAATAAATGAACATCATTAAATCAAAATGTATTTAAGTGTGCCCAAATTAAGCAAATCTTTACAGTAAAAGCAGGCTCATAATATTAAGATGCCCAAAACGACCCCAGCTTCACCCCCAGGAAGTGGTAAGTTAGATACCCAAGCAGCAATTCTACATCGGTACGACGTCGCATTTTCCTACCCAACGTTGGTTGTTTACGTCAAATTAACCTTTTAGCGACCCAGTTTGGAACTAGTTTGGAAAATAAAATTTGGGTTGTCTAAATGCGGACGTCGGACGTCGAACTCCAACCTCTAAAGTCGGGTTATTGAGAAAAAAATAACGTTGGCAATTAGAACATATTTCTTTTGTAATTGGGACATTATGGCCGCATCAAGCTTAGGTCGTCAAGTAGAATAAGATCGTTTTAATAAATGTTAATCTTATGCGCAAGTCAAATGGCCAAACATGAAATGTTTCTATAACAGGGAATAGAAAAAGAAAAAATAGTAAAAAAAGTCTGCCAATGCTTATTCGTTACATATGAGCGGCCAAGTCCTGCAGAACAAAGAGTTGTTTAATCTTGTCGGCGTTACTTTTGAGAATAACCTCGACTGGCACAAACCCAAGTCATCCATAGCCTCGGCAGCTTTAAGAAAGCTTGGATTCCTCTTTCGAGCCAAAAAGTATTTTTCTTGTTCCATTCTGTTTACTCTGTATGTATCCCAAATCAGACCCTCTTGAGAATATTGTTTTCATGTCTAGGGAATGGCGTCTCCTACAACACTTAGCATTCTGGACCCCATTCAAAGAAGAGCCGTTCGTCTTATTACTGATCCCCCGCTTGCAGAAAGGCTTCCTTTTCTTGCCCACCGTCGAGCAGTAGGGGATCTGTCGCTCTTCTATAGGTATTTTTACGGCTTCTGCTTAAAGGAGTTGGCCAGTATAATTTCCCCTCTGGCAGCTTCCAACAGAGCAACACGTAGTGCAACTTTTATGCATCATTTTACAGTTCAACTAAAGAGGTCCCCAACTTCCCGCTTTCTTCGTTCCTTCATCCAGAGAGTGTCCAGATTTTGGAATCTGCTACCAGCAGAAGTTTCTTCTTCTTCTAGTCTTAAAATATCTAAGTCCTGTGTGAACAAACTTCCTCTCAAAACTCTTGAGACACCCACTGTACGTTAGTATCAGCACCAGCTTTCGTGGACTGTCCAAAGATAAAAAAATACCGAAACTCAAATTCGTCAAAAACCGTCTTTAAGGTGTGGTTCCTTCCACGCGGCCGTCGCATGCGACTAACGCATGCGGCCGCCGTTTAATCGGGTGGTTTCTTAGGACCGCGGCTCAAACTCGCGATAGCAAAATTATTAGTGAAAGGGAATAATCTTTGGTAAGAGTCGTGATGGATAATCTAGCAATATATTTATTATTAGAAGAAGGAGGAAGAGGATGACGAAATACTATTACAATTAGCCAATCTGAAACATAGCAATGCCTCTATAAATCCAATATTTCAGCAAAGACGCAATGAGGGTTGTTATACTACATTAATAAATCGACATCTGCAAATTTAGAAAATATTTTAGAGTGAATAAAGCAGAGTTTAGTTTTATTCTTGACTTAATAAAAGACGATATAAAGTCCGAGCCAGACAACAGAGTTGAATATCCAATAACCCCAGAGGAAAAATTAGCCATTGTATTAAGGTAAATCTGTACAGGGTTAACCAAACTCGAGTCTTATCATTAGGATCTCGGAAACTTGAAGAGATACGGGTCGGTTAAATGAAGGCAAAGTTGCGCAATATGATGCTAATCAAAATGCCACCTTAGAACTTTAAAATTTTCGAATACTTACTTTTGGAAAAAACCGATTTTTCGCAATTTCGTTTTTATTTTTTTATGACTTTATTTGAATCGATGTAACAAAATAACTTTTACATTTCCATTGCTACTTTTCATGTTCTACAAGATAGTGTTATTAGATTTATACACCGACGATTCGTCTTTGAGCTGTCATCATCAACTGTTTTTTTAAATACGGCTCTGGATTTTTTAATTATGTATTTTAGGAGCTATTAAGTTCCCAAAACCAATAATGTATTGCACTTATTCGAAAAATTTATAATAATAGCAATTTTCATAACAAACCATATGTTAGAGAGAGTCAGACAATATATTTTTGGCAGGATCTTGGAAAAACATTAAACTGATTTTTGAATAAGTGCGAAACATCATTGGTTGGGATCTTAAAAGCTTTTAAAATACTTAATAGAAAATCCAGGATCTCATTTAAAAAATAAAGTTTCAATTTTTAACAATTAAAAAAAAACACCGGATATTCCACACAAAACAACCCAAACAAAATATCAGTCGCAGACACGACTGCGTCTACACTGCTTTTTCAGCAGTCCAGTCGCATCAATCGCAGTCGTTGACAGCGGACGCATACGACGGCCGCTTGGAAGAAACCAGGCACATTTAAAAACATTAGTAGGAGTGCTTTGCCGCTAACGTAGTGCGTTAGACGCATGCGGCGGCCGCGTGGAAGGAAACATACCTTTACTAGGTTTTACTTTTTTACAGGAGTGCGTACGCTTGAAAGAACTTACATTTGTAAGATGGTGCTGACTGCCCAAAAGGCTTATTTTAACCATACCACCTTTGCGTTTTTGATACTTAATGTTATTTATAGTTCAAAAATATTCAACTTTTTTGCTCTTGACCTTCAATATACCCGTAACTTTTTGTTTGACGTCATAAACGGACAACATGTAGAATTGTCTCTAGTGATAGTACTGAGCATTTTTTGTTTAAATATCTATCGATGAAGATTAGCTATAAGTACCCAAGTTTACAGATTTACCATGTATAGTGTGTCATTCGAATTGCTCTTTTATTGGTCATTTTGAAATTCAAAAAATAACATTTTCCTATAAAATTTTATTCAGAGCTAAATAAAGCTTTTTTAGTGATATTTTAAATTAACATTGCATATTATTATTCCATACACAGTTCAATTCATCATTAAATGGAAACTAGTATTTTAAAGTTAATATAAATCAAACAAATCATTGTAATAACTAAAAAACATACCTATGGTTTTTAGGCTTTCTAAAAATCAATACTGTGTTTATGTTATTGTAATGATAAAATAAATAAAAATAAGCTATTGTATTAAATAAACGTAATTAAAAAATATATTTTAAAAATATTTGTTTTAAATTTAAACAGTGTTTTATGATTATTAAGGTGTCTAAAAAATCAATTTACCCAAAAACCTAGCTATTAATTCATTATCTGAAATAAAATTAGGAACAATGCGTTTGATTTTCTTTAATGCACACAAATAAAATTAAAAATTAAGATCTATTTAACTATTTAATTCTTTTTAAATACTTTAATAACTAAGTGATTTTTATCCTAAATAACAGTTACTGGATGGGTGATTGCCAGTGAACACAGTGTACAGTAAAATAGTGTAAAATATACGTCGGTAAAAGCAAAAAACCGCTTTACTTTTTTAAGGGCACAGTAGTAAACTATATCAAGCAGAAAAAAGTGCAAAAACTGGCAATTTTATGCATAGATTTACATAAAAATTTGATATTAAGTGATGGGCGCTCTTTATTTTTCAGGGGTGAAAACTACACCTTATTGCAAAAACCTTCAAAACTTTCATATAAAAGCTTAAGTCACATAAAATTAGGCTCAAAGAAGTTAAAAAATAAGTATTTAATTCTCTGAAACATTATTTAATATATTTCAACCTTTATAATGATTTAATAAAAAAATATGTTTACCCTAGAAAAATAAACATTTGGTCATAGAGTTGTAATTCAAAATGTGACTGCCCAAAAAAAATTACAATGCAAAAAATAGTACAAAACCGCGAATTCTTAAAAAAACGTATCGAATCGCATAAAAGTTGGAATTAAGTTTGACTCACCCTTAAAGTGTGCACGATAAGCGCTTTTATATTTTTAATGGGGTAAAACCTTTCAAAACTCATGTCATAATAAAAATTAAATAAGTAAAACTTGGCTCAAATAAGTTAAATACCAAATGTTTATTCTTTGAAATATTAGTTGTAGTATTTCAACCCTTAAAAGCAAACCCAAGTATGCTTCAAAAAATTGTTTTTTTAAGCATAACCTCTTTAGTTTTTGTGATTAAAAGTTCAAATTGTAGTTTTTTCAAGAGCTATAAGGTCCTGTATACTAAAACCGTTTAAAACCCTTACTTTTTTAAAGGGGTGAGTTTAAAGGGCTGAAACAAGGTAGTGCTCGTCTATACATACGTGTTTTTAACGTTTATATCTCACTTTATTTCCATCAAAGCTACAATTTGATACCTTAGTAATTATTGCGTTTTCAAAGATTTTTGCACTCAAAAAATTTTGGTCTAACCTTATTTTAATCATTACTTACTCAATTTTTATAAAACATATCAAAAAAAGAAAAAATGCTTTAAAAAAGTTATTATTAGCTTTCCTTGAAAAATACGTAGGTTTTGCGTTATTTGCCTTTGAAACTCAGAAATTTTGTGTTTAATAAATAATAGCTAACTTTTAACAAACCACACTTGGTTTGTACTGTCCCACAGCAATTACAAAAAACCATTTCAATTGTTTTTTTAAAACTACAATTTTTTAATTTACAGTTTTTTTGATAAAATGCATACTTATCGAGTTATTTGCAAAAAACCGAATAAAAACATTGATTTTATCTACGAAAAACTCCGACTTTCGATCGGGAATAAGTCGAAAAGTACGCATTTTACAAAAAAAAATGCATAGAACATTCTCTGCTTAGAAATCATTTTTTTATTGATGCCTGTGGTCAAAATATAAAAAAAATTTATCCTCGAGATGGTTTGGCAACCACCCCCAAGGTTAAGGCGCCCAAAATATAAATTTTAATCCTTGGACATGTAATTAAAACAACTACAAAGATCTAGAAATATAAAATATGCAATTACATTGTTGAACATATATAAAAAAATCTAAATTAAACTTACCACTGAAATTTTAACTATATTATATAAAAACCAGGTTAGGTTAGCCACACAAAAATATTGTATTTTAAATGTTTCGCAAATTTAAAAAAAAAATATTTATGGTCGCCATCAAATTTTTTATACATCGAAATGGCGTGACAGGGTTCTTAATTGAAAATGTTTTTATGTTTTGTCATCTTGGAAATAAAGTCAAAATATAAATGTTTATTAATGCAAAATGTACCAGTTTTGTTTTATATTTAAAATTATTTTAACTTACAACTTGTATAATGTGTATAGAAATTTTTTGAGACTATTTTCCTGTCTCGGATTTGGACAAGTGAGTATATAACTGATTTTTAGACTTTTTTTTTCCTTTTTTGTAATTTTTGAATTAAAAAAATAATCTTAGAATAATTTTTTGAATCTTTGAGTAGAATAGTTTTTAACACTTTCTAACATAAAATAATCTAATAAATTTACACTTAATAATATATTCCCTAATTTGGCCAAAAAAAACCGATAATAAAAACCTATTTTCCTAAAAGCATTTTAATTTAACTAAGGAATATTTCTTTTTAAAACATGTTACTAAATTATTCTATAAATCGTTTTGTACTCTTATTTTATAAAAAAAATTCAAACCATTTTTTATTTCTATTTTCTTTTGCTTTTCAGAAGGTACGGAGGATGGCTTTTAGCCGAAAGCGTTCTGCTAGGATTTTAAATAAATAAAGTTTTGTACGAAAATACCTTCTTTTCTCTCCCTTTACTTATTTTACAACGTGCACACACCAATGTTTTGAATAAATCCAGTATAGATATTCCGCACCTCTGAGGCTCTCCTTTGGCTCAGAAAAAATCAATAAAACTTCGGGCAGCTTGGTGAACAGAAAATAGTATATGGGAGCGTAGCTCTGGACACCCGAGTTTAGTATTTACCTGATAATAAAGATACATAATTAAGTAAAACATTCTGAACCACAAACAAATAAGAGACAACCCAATTTCACGAAAACAGCATTATAAAAACTAAAACACTGTCTAGTATCTTCAAATAAACTATTGGTGTCACAATCTTTAACTTTAAATATTCCTTTGTAAAAAATTAAAAACTCTTACGAAGTTTAAGGCCATACTTATTTACGCTTTTGAGTTATTTGGGAAAACTTTATTTTGTAAAATCCTTTAATACACTGTTTAATAGAAATAAAGCCAATTGGGACCTATAACAATATGAACTTTTTGTCATAGAATAGAGTGAGAAGTAATGCTCTTCAGTTTGGCCACATTCTTAATTAACACCCTGTATAGGTAGTAATACTTAAGTCTAAAATGCGTATGTCGGCGTCAAACAATGAAATTCGGTATTTCTTAAAATGACTAGCCAGTACATGTATTGCCGCAAACAGCGTAATAGCCTCAGTGTTTAACTAACTCTTCTGTAATTTTCTCTAATGACTGAATCCGTTTTAGGAAAACAGCGTAATAATTACACATGTCAACAATTTTTTTTTAAGTAACGTTAATGAAAAAAGGTTTGTTTAAAGTATTTGAGAGTCCTAAATCGGAAAATGATTAGCTAATTACTGTAACACGTACAGTTTTCTTGTTATAAGGAGAAAGAAAGAAGATATTTTTACAATTATTTACTATAAACATGTAAAACATGTGGAATCTCTCAAAAACATTGCTGAGAATTGTTTGTTATGTGAGTAAAAATATATTGCACGAGATATGATACAGCGACAAAAACTTTCACTTTTTTCTTTTGTGTTCTGTAGCTTCATCCCGTTTTAAAAAGCAACAATAGTCGCCCAACATAGATGGGTTCCAGCGTCCCTGGTATCTTGTTTCCATCGTCTTGATGTCTTGGTGAAACCTCTCTCCTTGTTCGTCGGTTACTGCACCCCAATTTTCCGGGAAAAAATTCAAATGGGAGTGCAAAAAATGTATTTTTAAAAACATGCGACACCCTAGTAATTCATAGGTTTTCAATAGTGCATCTATGAGGCTTTTATAGTCTTCATCTTGTTGCCCAGATATCCTTTTATTACACGTACAAAACACGTTTAAGCTACTAATTCCTTTTCATTTAATTGTTCCTTAAAACGTAGATCATCTAGGAGCTTCCTTATCTGAGATCCAATAAATATGCATTTTTTAAATTTTGCATCACTTAGTTGAGGAAATATTTCTCTTAGGTACTGGAAATCACTACCTTTTTTCTCCATGGCTTTGACAAAGTTTTTCATTAGTCCAAGCTTAATATGGAGAGGCGGTAGCAGCACCTTTTTTGGGTTAACGGGGAGAAGGTATAATTAATGTTTGAAGTACCAGGTTCAAAGGAAGTTCTATAAGGCCAATACTTTTTACTCTAGTGTTCTTTTGTTGCCCTACTGTTCCACAAACACAAAAAACAGAAATACTTTGTAAAACTCAGCAGGACTGATTTTAGGCTGTATTTTGACGAATCTATGAATAAACACCACTCGCTAGGATCATGTTCTATCTTAAGCTCATATATTTAACCATCAATATCACAACAGAGCGTTTCTTACATTAAAAAAAAACTTTATAATGTTACATTCCGTTTTCGGTAAAGTGAAACACTTGCTTTTTTATCTAACAAGTTCTACAGTTAAGTCTGGAACCAAGAAGTTCCGGTTTTAGTTTTGACAATCCTAGGTCACGTACCAAGTCATTTAATTTATTCTGAGGTATTAAGTGAAATTTACTGGTAGTTGGTATAAATGTTGGATCACAACTGGTGTTTTTAGGAAGTTGTGGATTAGATTCTAATAAAGAATTAGAATAACTGGGAAACAGGATGTCCAGGTTTAAAGGCGCTATCGGTATCGGTAGTTTCTGGCAATGAGGAACTGGCCTTAGCGCAGAAGGCCTATTTGGATACCATATTTTGTCTCTATGATTTTTTGAAATCTCTTCTGTTTTAGTGATGCAAAAGTAGCAATCACTTGCATGGTCAGTAGATTCTCTCCACACCATAGGAACAGCAAACGGCATAGAATTTTTCTTGCGATACATCCACTGCACTAAATTTATGTGACAACTCACACAACAAACATGAGGAGCCCAACTTTTATCTTAATCCCCAATTTGGCACTTAAAATATAAAAAATAGGCTTTTTTGGCTTCCTCAGATATAGATCTAGCTTGGGACTTTATAATACATCGTCCACATATAAAACAAAACTTATCGGCTGGATTTTTGCAACATCGACGACTCGAACTTTCATTTTATATCAAAATCGACTTAAATACTTGACTGTACTGTAAACGAGACAGAAACCAACTAAACTGCAGAAAACAATTAAACTCTTAAAGGTTCGTATAATACTGTGAAAATAACCCCTTTGCGTTCTTGTTGTACTGTTCGGTCCTAAGGCAGGTAAAAATGATTTTAAACATCGCATTACATAAAAGAGAGCAGGTACTTAAAAATAGGGCGTGCTAGGCCATTTCTAGGAAAAAGTATTTTAATAACTTTCTAAATGAAATGCAAAATAAGCATTCTCATCGATGTTACAAAAATTATGTTAGGTAGTTATTTTTAAATAATTGTTTGCCTAGGCATTACAGGGAACGAATAAATGGTTAGGTTTTGTTAGTCAAATAAGGCTCTTACGCTGTTTGTCGGCTAAACATTCATTTCAGAAAATGCCAGATTTCAGTGTTTAAAATGTATTTTTTTAGTTAAGTTAGTCAACGATTTATTTGTTTATTTTGTAAAGGTAATTATTGTTTTTGTAATAAGTAAGGATGTAATTAAGAAATAAATGTTTAAATACCAAATAGATATTTTCTATTTAGCATTTAATTGCAGTTTTTAATACTACGGGCGGTAATTAATAAAAGCGATTTCGTTTTAAATTATTTAAAAATATTTAATTGCAATTTAAACCGCAAAACAAAATAATTTTTCGCTTAATAAAAAACCCTAACCAATTGCAGTTAACGAGAAAAACAGTTGAAATGAATGAGACTTTTATTATGTGGCACGTTTTAAATAATAAAAATCGTTATTTTGCGAACGGATGGATAGATGGAAATTATGAGGTTATACAAAATAAATTTGTTATTTACAAGCTATATTTAAACGGATTAAATTGGGATTTGGTTTTATTTTCCGTGATAAAATAATGGATGAGCCGTTATGCATTCTAAAAAATTTATTTTATTTTATTTGCAAAAATGGTAATTACATATTAATATAGATATATTTTATTTTTATTTGCCTAACTTACAAGTAGAGCTGTTGCAATTACTTTTAAAAAGTAATTTTATTACAATTACCAATTACTCTTCTAAGTATGTTTGTTAAAAGTAATTTAATTATCATTTAAAACTAAAAGTAATTGAGTATTTTAGCAATTACTCTATTTAAATTACAACATATATTAAACACGATACACTAAACAAATAAAATATTTATACTAATATGCACCATAGGCGCATATCACTCTATTCAAACTGCTTTCTCGGCAAGTTCAAAATTAAATGACTCAAAAATAAAAATTTCTTTTTATCGTACCTCAAACATCAACAGAACTTTCAAGCATCAATCAAAAATACGCGGAGGCTCTTGCTGGCTGGCCAAAATTCTGGCAGTTTTTCCATAAAGAAAGGTAATTGAATTTTTTGTAGTAATTCAATTATTTATGAGGAAATTGATTAGATTTTTAAGTAATTCAATTACTTTATAAGTAATTAAATTACTTTATAAGTAATTAAATTACTTCATAAGTAATGGAATTACTTTATAAGTAATTAAATTACTTGATATTCGTGAAAATTAATTACTAATTATGATTACATTATTCTATTATTTGATAATTCAAATACAATTACCTTTTCCGAAAAGTAATTGAACTAAAGAAATCTAATTACTGGAAAGTGATTGAATTTGATTTTTCAATTATTTTAATTCAATTACCGATAGCTCTACATACAAGTTAGTATATTACAAATGCTTTAACGTGACTTAAGTCAACATTTATAAACATATACTTTTTAGAAACCAAAAATCATTTAATTAACTCAAATTTTTAAACAAAATTTTACAATACAGTGGCACTGAATAACTTGGTTACTAACTTATAAAAATAATTTTAAAATTATTTTTAAAACAGGTATTTTAATGAAAAAAACCAGTAACTGTATTTACTAGCACGTAGGCATAGTTGACTAGCATTTTATACAATCCTTTTAAGATGTCATTAAATTTAAAATCTTTTTGGTATTGTTAATTTTAATTTTATGTAGCAAATGAAACATTTTGTATGTTCATTTAAATATATGTTACTGAAAATGTATAAAATCTAGGAATTGGATACAACTCCTAGGAAATCTATACAATTCCGAAGTTATTTAGGAAATGTGTAAAATATTGATTTAAAAATTATTTAATACATACATATATTGGAAAATGTATACATTTTCTTGGAATTGTATATAGTTCAAATATTGTATTAGGAAATGTATAAAAAGAATTCTTTTTGTAATAAAACACGTTGTTAAAATGAGAATAATAATTTTTATCAAGACACTCGTTGTGGTTAGTTGTGGTAACCACAACTAACCAAAACTAACAACAGCGACGTGCGTACGCACTGCCTGTTTACGCAGCACTAGCCACAGAATATAAAAGGGTTAGGCACTAGCGCGATCGCCTAATCAGACGATGCAGTACCCTTCCCTCACCCCGCTATCTCCGCATACCCTTTGATATCTTAAATGTTTTACATTTCCGATTGCTATTTAGGAAATGTATAGATTTCCTAGGAAATGTGTCCAATTTAATTTATTTTGTACATTTCCGGGCGATTTTAGGAGTTACATACATTTTCTAGGAATTGTATACAACGACGGATTACATACATTTCCGTTAACATATGTACTCATTTACATTTTTATTAAATATGTTGCTCATAAGCGTGTTCAAATAAATAGCAAAGTTAATAGTATCAATAGATTGTTATTAAAGTCGCATCTTTGGTATTCGGTTCAAGAAATTCAAATGATTAAAATACAGGGACAATCGGTCTAAGCTCTGAAAAATAAACAACCCCAAGCTGCAGGTCGTCTGAAATTGATAGAGCTTGTTATTATTCGACGCCTGCCTGCGGAGTGTTGATATTAGAAAACCCCCCGACTCTCATTCCTTACCCGGCTCTATCGTTGTTTACATGGTGTGTCAGCAAAATTTCAGGAATTAATAAAAATAATGTTTTAACTTAATAAACATTCATAATTCAATAACTATACTAAAAAGATATTATATATTTGTAATTTTAATAAACTGGATTTTTAAAATTTTATATTATTTAAACTTTATTTATTATCTTTCATAAGGTAATGAGGGTGTCTATAACTCAATTTACTTAAAACCTGGTTGCTAAGTTAATGAATATTGATCTTATACTTTGAAATTAAAATACCGCTTTTAATTTTTTTTTACTTATAGAAGATGCTACAAATTAAACATTAAAAAAATGATTTATGTAAGTTTTTAAACCTTTATGATACATATTTAATTTAAAAATTAGTTGAATTTAGCAATAAGAAGCTAAAGAAAAAAACATTAGTAAATCTTTTAATAAACTTAGATAATTTTATCCATTGAAACCGTGTGTCTTTGTACATTTACCAGATTATATCAGAATGTGGTAAATGCAACCTCATGACTCACATTCCTTATCTGGCTCTCTCCTTGTTTACACGGGATGTCAGCAAAATTTTAGGAATTATTAAAAATAAGATTTTGACTAAATCAATATTTTAAATAGGCTAATAACTACACCAAAAAGACATTTTCTTTTGCATAATTTTAAAAACGCCGAGTTTAAAAATTTTAAGTTATTTAAACTTAATAATGTTACACACCATGCTTAAGTTTTAGTAGAAATGTCCTATATCTTAAATACTAAATTATGGACTTTGAATATTATCTTACTGATTTTTATACGTAGTAAAAAACTATTATTACTGATTAAATTTTTTTATTTTAATTATTAATATTTTTATTGCCACTTTAAAGTTTAAACAAGAAAAGAAAAATTTTAACTAGAACTAGCTAGAACTTATGCCCTATTATTTAACTAGGTTACAGTAGACATCCAACATTGATTTCGAAAGGCTGGGATTTTGAAAAATTTTGGGTGTTAAAAAGAGCTATATAAGAATTATGTTTTTTTAAATTTAAAGGTTTTAAAAAAAATAAATTAGGTATACTTTTTTTTGCAGTTTTATAGTTTTTATTTTTCCGGATTATTTGCCGTCTTCCAGACGAGTGGGGGTCCAGGACGCGAGGGAAGAGGAAAGAAGACAAGATAACATTAAAGAGAGAGAAAGAGACAAACCACGATGAGTCATAGAAAGATGTCCCGTGTCCCGTGTCCGGAAAAAAGGTTACCCCCCCTCAAGGTCAGGGGACGTTGAAAACCCCCCTTTTACATATCTAAAGCGTTTTCGATATGAATAAATTATGTCCTCGATTAAACCCATTCAAAAGAAAAGTTAAAGCCTCGATGACGTCATAGCAATTCGTAATATTTGAATATTATTTTGGTCTTTAGGTTGGCGGCTGTTTTTCGGAAATACGGGGCTGTTTTTTGAAAAAAAGGGCTGTTATTTAAAAATACAGTGCCGTTTTTTAAAAAATACAGTGCCGTTATTTGAAAATACAGCCCCGTTATGTAAAAAACGGTACCGTTTTTTGGAAATAATCCCGTTATTTAAAAATACAGTCCCGTTTTTTAAAAATACAGTGCCGTTTTTTGGGAAATACAGTGCTGTTATTTAAATACAGTGGTTTTTTAAAAAAGGTGCCGTTATTTAAAAATAAGGCCGTTTTTTGGGAAATATGGTGCCGTTATTAGAAATACAGTCGTTATTTGAAAATACAGTGCCGTTATTTGAAAATAACCCGGTATTTGAATAACGGTACCGTTATTTGGAAATATGGGGCGTTATTTGGAAAATGGAAAATATGTTTGAACTTGTATATGTTTATATTTTGATACCGTTATTTTTTAAAGTTACAAGACTGCATTTTTTTTTGGTTTGTCAGTCAAAAAAAAATATTTAAAAGTCAATAAAATTTTATCTATTTTTTTTAATATTTTGAAAGAATTAAAAATAAAAAAAAATAACTTTTTTTGGGACCCCGATATAAATTAAGAAAAGTTTAAAACCCTTTATTTTGAAGTGTTTTTTTTTTTTCCCCAAATCGAAGTCATTCCGAAGAAAGCTTTTTGAACATTTTGCCATTAAAACCTTGAAGGAAAAAAGAATTTGATATAATCAGGGTATTTTAAGTATTGGTAGTCCAACTTTTTTTATTAAACTTATTTAGTTTTTCTTTACCTTATTTATATTTTTAGTACGGTTATACAACAGGTTGTTCAAAATGAGTGGACATAAACCCTATTAAGAAAATGAGTCAAATTTTGAAAAAAATTTTTTTAAATTTTGCACTTAGTACCACTTTTGAAACCCCAATAAAACGCAAAAGAATCGGCCCTATTTGAAATTGAAATAGATTAAAAAGTATGAAAATTTTTCCCCAAATTTGAAAATCGCGCTTATTTAGAATCTATCATAGATGACGTTCCCAAAAAAGGAAAAATTAAAAAAAAGGGAATTTTGAAAATTCGTATTTGGGGTAAGATTTTAAAAAAATTATATCGATATTAAACTAGAGTATGGGGCCGCATTTCAACTCTTTTTAATGTTTTGTTTATGCCTAACAATATTTTTTAAAAAAAAATACCCCCTTTTTACCATTAACATCCCTAAATTTTTCTTAAAAATTCTGAATTTTGGGGCGTTTGAATTTTATACATAAAATAACCTTTGTCCATTCAAAAGTTTCATATTTGAGATCATCCCTTGTTGGGGAAAATGCGGATTTATTTGATCTTCTAATTTTTTAAATAAATTATGAATTCTTTAAAATTT
>JAHBCN010006493.1:0-48533 GCA_019359885.1 Listronotus oregonensis
TATAAAAAACCCTTTTATCAGTTTTTTAAAGAGTCATGTTGCAAAATTTTTTTTTAAAAGGAAAAAAAAAAAAAACAAAACTACAATTTTTTTTTTCCCCCCTTTTTTAAAAAAGATTAAACTGTTTATTTAAAACCCCGATTTTATCTTAGGTTTTTTGATATCTATAATAGCGTATAACATATCTGTTTTTAGTTTTACCTAATAAGAAGGGGGGTTTAAAAATTTTAATATATATATATATATATATATATATATATATATATATATATATATATATATATATATATATATAAAATATATATTAATAAAATTAATTTTTTTTTTTTTTTTTTTTTTTTTTTTTTTTTTTTTGGTTTTTTTTGGGTCATTTTAAAAGTAACGCGTCTGGAAGGGACACTGGAAATAGCTTAAACTACATACTCGTAACGTTCGGGGGTGACCAAATTTCCCTTTTTTTTTTTGGGGTGTTTTTAAAAAAAATAAGTAGTATTTTAAGGATATCTATTACGTTTGATATTTTGTGTAAAAAATCTAAATTTGTAATTTTTTTTTAAGATTTAAAAAAAAAATTTTTTTTACAAACCTATAAAAATAAGTTCCGGTCACCTTTTTTTCCTACAAAATGTAACATGGGGGGGTTAAATTATCCACATGAGATTGGCTTTTTTGTTGAAATATGGAATTTTCAAAATTTCAAGATATGGAAGTACATGGGGTTTAAAAATACTTCCTAAACCCCCCGGGGGAGGACCTCTTTTTACCTGTAATATAGATTTAAAGGGTTTTTCCCCCATGGTCGCCCGGGGGGGAAAAAAACCCCTTTTCCCCGCCGACCAATCAGCAAGCGGAGGGGAAAAAAAAAGGGTTTTTTAAGTTATTGGCTCATTAAAGGGGAAAGACTTTTTTTCCAGTATGTATGCCCCGAAGATATTAACCTATATCTTTATCCCACAAATGCTTGTATGATGGCTCAGTAACACAAATCGTGGATGCCAGATTTTTAGATGTTTACGTTGTCCAAGTATCGAAACATGCAGATATTACATTTTACGCCAGCTTTCTTTTGCTATCACGCCGTGATGTAACCACGGGCGTTATACAAATAACTACTACCTGTAAACTACCCCCTCGGGATTAATGTCATCCAGGCGGACCCCAAAATTTTTAGTTTGGGGTTTTGGGGAAACCCCTCCAAAGCTCCCCTCAGATAAAAGGGGAAATTAAAGAACGTCGGGGGAGGTTAGTAGTTTATTTAAAAATTTTTAAAAAAAATTTTTACGAAAAAAAACCCTAGCACTTCCCCTTTTTCAAGTCCCCTTTTTTTTTTTATAGAATGCGATCCTTGAAATTATTTTTACCTCCCCAAAGGGGGTTTTTTAAAGGGGATTGTACAACCAAAAAAATTTTTTTTGTTTTCTGCAGTTTATTTGGGTTTTCCCGTCTCGATTAAGTACAGTAAAGGGGGTTTAGGTCGATTTTGATAAAAAAAGACAAGTTCCAGTCGTAAAAGTTGAAAAAACCAGACGATAATTTTTTGTTATATTGTGGACGTTTATTATAAAGCCCCCCAAAAGATTTATATCTGGGGGAAATAAAAAAAGCCTATTTTTTTTTTTTAAATTTTGCCAAATTGGGGATCAAAAAAATTTGGGGGTCCCATGTTTGTTGTGAGTTGTAAAAAAAAAATTTTTGTGCAGGGATAAAAGCAAAAAAAAAATTTTTTGCCTTTTTGCTTTTCCCCTTTTAGTGGGGGGGGGAACCCTTTTCCGACCATGTAAGCGATTTCTATATCCATTATTAAAACAGTAGGGATTTAAAAAAAACATAGAGACAAAATAGAGTATCCAAATTTGCCTTCTGCGCTAAGGCCAGTTCCTCATTACCAGGAACTACCGGTACCGATAGCGCCTTTAAACCAATTAATTCTTCATCAGAATCTGATCTACAACTTTCTGAGAACACCAGTTGTAACTCAACATTTTAACCAACTACCAGTGAACCTCACTTACAAACTCAGAAAGAATTAAATGACTTGGTACGTGACCTAGGATTGTCAAAAAACATCGGAACTTCTTGGTTCCAGACTTGAACAGTGGAACTTGTTAGATAAAAAAGCAAGTGTTTCACTTCACCGAAAACGGAATGTAACATTATCAATTTTTTTTTTTAATGGAAGAGTCGCTATATGTCTGTTGTGATATTGATGGTTTAATGAATGAGGTCGTCGAAATACAACCTTAAAGCAGTAAGTCATAGGTATCTTGCTAGGACTTCAAGGGGGTTTTGCAAAAGTATTGTTGGTTTTTGTGTCTGTGGGACAGTAGGGCAACAAAAGAACACTACAGTAAAAAGGATTGGCCTCCTAAAACTTCTTTTAAACCTGATACTTTAAACATTAAACATGCCCCCCTTGTTAACCCAAAAAAGTGCTTCTAACTAATAAAATACTTTGTTAAAGCCATGGACAATGAAGGTAGTGGTGTCCAGTACCTGAGAACTCCATTGTTGAGAAATATTTTCTCAACAAAGTGATGGAAAATTAAAAGAAGGCATATTTTTTGGACCTTAGATAAGGGGAAACCTAAATGATCTCCGTTTTTAAGAATTTAATGAAAAGGAATTGGCAGCTTGGATGTGTTTTGTACGTGTGGTAAAAAGATTGCTGGGCAAGAAGAAAGATGAAGATTATAAAAGCCTTATAGATGAACTGTTGATCCCTATAAATTACCAGGGTGTCGCATGTCTCTAAAAATACATTTTTTGCACTGCACCCAAATTTTTTCCCGAAAAAATTTGGGTGCAGTAAGCGACGAACAACGAGAGATGTTTTACCAGGACATCAGGACGATGGAAACAAGATACCAGAGATGCTGGAACCCAAAATATGTTGGGCGACTACTGTTCGTTTTTAAAAAGGGATGATGCTACAGAACACAAAAGGAAAAAGTGAAGGTTTTTATCGCTGTATCATATCTTGTGCAATATATTTTTTATTCACATAACAATCAATCCTCAGTAATGTTTTTGCATAGATTTTACATGTTTTATATGTTTAAATTAAATTATTATATTAGATTGTAAAATATGTCGTCTCCCCTTTTTACTTCTTATAACAAAAAAACTGTGCGTGTAACAGTAATTAGCTTATCATTTTCGAATTTAGGACTCTAAAATACTTCAAACAAACCTATTTTCATTATTGTTACTTTACAAAAGTTTAAATTTGTTGACTTGTGTAATTCGATGCACTAAAATAATCATACTATTATTCAAATGCTGGTTGATTTTAAAACCGTGATAATAAAACAAAGTTTAGTGTAAAAATGTAGCTTTATTATTATAGAACCAAATAATTTATAACAACATTAGGGGGGGAAATTAAAATACGCTTTTCATTCTAATAGTTTAAAATAGTTTAGCATTGCGTACTTAACAGGAGGCACTTTTCTACTTTATAAAACTTAAAAAAAAATTAAATTGCTTTCTTACGGAGTGTTAGGTATATTTATATTATTTTGGTTCTATGAATATCTATCCGTTGTTCATTCTATAACACAAAGGATACCAACTGATATGACTTATATCTGTAAAGAGAAGACAACTTTAAAATTCATAGAACCAAGCAATATTAAATAGTACGTTAATTAAAAACCAGTGGCGGCTACGTGTTCTAAATAAAAACTAATTTAACAATACAAAATAGAACAGAATAAATAACCTAATCAAAATACCGTCGGTTAAAAGGTAAAAGTCACTAGATAACATTTTTTATTGTAGGAAATATAAACGTTTTTATACAAAGGTTGCAATAAAAAAACGACATTATCAGGTTTCATATTTTACTTAAAAGGTTTAGAAATAACAAAGGTACTAGATGGGTTTTTATATGATATAATTTTTAGCGCAAATTACTTAAATTTATGTTTAACTTACTGTTTAGAAAAGAAAAGCGGTTACTTTTAACTTTTTTTTTAAGTACTGGACACCGTCAAGATAAAAAATTCAGGCGGTCTTAGGCAAGAATGTGTATGGATTAAAATTTATACAGTATTTCGTCGGGGATGCGGTTAACAAGAGGACAAATGGACCAAAAATTAAAAGATACGAAAAAAAGTCATTCCAAATAAAAAAAAAATTACTTGTCGAAAAATATTAACCACGATAAGAAAATAGATCAAAAATGCAAAAACATAAAATCAGACAAGAGCAATCAGTCATTTTTGGGCCTTTTAACGTAAAATGATAAATAAAAAACTTGCTCCAAATTTACTTCTAATCCTGATTCCGAACTTACTGAAGAAAATTTAAAATAACGAACAGTAAAAAAAAAACATTTTTGCAAGTACGCATTTTACATTTCCATTTTTTTTTGTTACATTTCACATTTTTTCCATTGTAAATTTATTTTAAATAATGTTTAGTAATGTATAGATAATAATCAAGTAAAATTAGTAAAATGCGTAGGTAATTGCAAAAATGTTGATTTTTTAATTTTTCATAAATTCCAATTTTCTTTAGTGAGTTTGGAATCAGAACTAAATTTGAAGCAAGTTTTTTATTTAAGTTAAAAAGGCCAAAAAATAACTGTTTGCTCTTATTTGATTTTATGTTTTTGCATTTTTGAGACGCCCTATATGATAAAAATCTATTTTCTTATCGTAGTTCATATTTTTTAGACAAGCAAATTTTTTTTATCAAGAATGACTTTTTTTCTAATCTTTTAATTTTTGGTCCATTTATTTTCTTGTTAACCTCATTCGCGGACATACTGTATATTAAAATATTTATTGCTTTTATGTACTAGTATTTTTAGTTTTTTTTTTGTACAGTAACAATTTTCAATAAAAAGTATTATTTAACTAAAAGTGACTAAACCTGTTTACCAGTTAAAGCGCAATATTTTGAAAAGCGGATTGAGACAATAAATATTTTATTGCACATCTAGTATTATCATAATCATAATGGTAGTAGATTTATTAGGGAGAATCAAAATATCGTAAATATATGTTGTGTCCGTTACAACTATAAGCAAACATCAAATAAATTAAATTCGTAATAAAAGTAATTCTTCTTTGAATGTTACTTATTATTTTTTTTTAAGTATTTATCTATTATAAGCCAAAAAAAATCTTATATTTTACTAGGAGGGTACTTTCTGTAGGACACTTGTTTTATATTCTTAAGTATGTTTAAAAAAATTTTTTTTACTTTGCTCCAAATTCGCAAATTGGTTTAACAAAAGTTGCTTTTTGTACATCGTTTGATTGGCATATGTATTCAATAGGAGGCACACACACAGACAGTTTATTTTGTCATGTAAATGATGTTCATCGTGTAAGTAGGTACCAATTTTGTTATATTCTAACCCTTAAATTAAAATCTCAAACACATAAATTGTATGCAAAAAGAAAATCAATAGGTATATAAATTAAAACGTACCTTTATTGCCATTTGTATGGTTATCTTAATTGAGTGGGTTAGATGCAAAGGGAAGTGACTTAATTTAAAAAAAATAATTAGGTGCAGAATTTTAAACTTAATATTATTAAAAAAAAGGGAAAAAGGGACACGTGTGTGTTTAAAAAAAAAATATTTTTAAGGACACACACACTTGTATCTTTTTTTGCCAAAATGTTATTTTAATATAATATTAGGTTTCATTTTTAACACCTAACTATTTTTTTTAATAATTTAAAACTTTAAAAATTCAATTTGTAATTAGAATTAACTATTATTGGGGTCCAGAGATTTGCAATGAATTGGTTTTATTTTTTTTTTCGAAAATGAAGCAATATAGGAAAATTTATAAAGAGACAAATAAGTTGTAATTTAAGTTGCTTAATCTAGGAAAATATAAAATTAAAAAAAAAGTCAGTGACGTACATTTTTTTACAATTATTTTCGATAAGGTGTCTCCTGAGACACCACTGGACTTCATAATTTTTATTTAATTAGGCCTAAGCTAGGCCCTTATTACTATAAATAATACTGACAAAGTTCAAGAAAACTGGCTACAGGGTATTTAAGATAAATACAATAAACCTATTAAAAATACAGTTTAACCCCTCTATCTTAGCAACTATGTATTTTCGGACCCATATTTATAGATAGTTTTTTTTTATATCTTTCAATGAGAAATCACCTTATGAAATTTGGCCTTTGCATTTTCCGAACACCCTGTATAAATACATACATCCAAGCACTTTTTATAGTTATAATTTGGTAACGTTTATACCTTCATATATTTTATAAAATGTTTACAATGGTCTTTAATTTAGTTAAAATGGGCAGATTGAATAGAAACATTTATCTGTATTTTAAGTTTTTGAACAAAGATATTATTTAAATAGCTACAAAAAAAGTCCCTCAGAAATGGCTGGCCAGTTTAACCTTTTTGTTTATACGGATTTCTGAAGTAAATTTGACGGGTCGGTTTAAGACAAAATTTCACTTTTTAAAAAGAAACTATTTTATTCAACTTTCTATATAACCGGAAATGGCGTAAACCGTAAATTGACTGTTTACCAGCTTGAAGATAAAATTTATTTGATATAGTAAATAGTAATAGGTTACACTTGGTTGTATTTAGATTTCTATCTAGCTAGAGTAAAAAAGTAAAAACACTGAATAATACATTTAAAAATCCAAAGTTAATTTTTAATTAATTAATTTTGGGTTAAACCCAAAGTTGTATAAAATATTGTGACTATAATCAGGACATTTTTGATTGAGAATGACGAAACAATTGGTCAAATAAAAGAGCTAGTCACATGGCGAAAAATCTGTCAAAATTAACGGTAAGGATTTTCGTGAGGTTAAAAATACATGGCGCGTTATAAAACTGTTAAAAAATACGTGTTTGTTTAGTCGGATTTGAGTAGACTGGCCTAAGTTAACAACCAGGTTTGATTCATATGATGCAGTTAATCATCTTTAATTTACTTTAAAAAAATAATTTACACATTATCTTAATATAAACTGTTAAGGAGCTTTCGTTACAGTAAAAATAAAACAAAAGCGATTCAATCAGTTCTGGAACAAACATTTACCAAACGATTATCTTAAAATACTTTTACCGATTTAACTTTGTTGTCAGATATTTATTATAAAAATATTAATTACATTTATCTAAATTATTTAGGAAACTTCTTTTATACTTTAAAAAAAATGTTGATATCTTCAAACAACTGTCTTTAAATTTAGGTATTGTTATTAAATTTTTAATGTTTATTATATATTTGTATTATTATATATTGGATGTTTTGTGCTTGACAATTTTTTTTTTATTTGTTACGTTACTATCCATATTGTATTTAATAGTTTTATTGTGAAAACTTTGTCGCGTCCAAAAAACGACTGAAGAAATCTATGCACTCACCAGAAAAAAATACTGATTAATATTTTTATTTTAATAAAGTGGTGTACTTTATATGTGTTAAACTGTTTTTTCAGAATAAAATTTAGCACACAAGTGAAAAAAAGGTTTTATGATTTGAAAAAAAAAATTGGTGAATTTCATTTTACTTAAATTTTTATGCAAACAAGCAAGGTCAATTCAAAGTTTAGTTTTTAATTAAGCAGTTGGTTTTTTTTTATTACACGGATATTAAATACACATCTAAACTATATTTAATATTAAACCCCAGCTTGAAAATAAACTATTTTTTAAAAATGCAAACATTGAGTTTGCCCAGATTTTCATTAAACATATTTTTATCAACGTTTTGGTTTAAAAGTTTTTGGGGGAAAGTGTTGTTTTGGGGTTTTTATTGGAAAACCCCCCGAAACCGACTACAAATAAAACTATGGGTTGAAAATGGGAATTTTTTTAAAAAAACTAACAGGGTTTTTAAAATTTTTTTAACATTAATTGTTTTATTAATTTAAATTTTTTAAAAATTTATGAAGTCAATTCGAACTTACAGTTATAATTTTTTACATGAAAAGTTGGTTATTCACGTGCCGCCACTTGCTGAACATATAATTTTAAAAAATTTTACTAGTTTAAGAATCATACAGTCAATTAAACTAAATTAACAGTTTATTGTTCTAACCTATATTTAACGAAAACAATTTACTAATTGAAATTAAGAATAATTAATAGTTAACTTTAAGCATACCTTCATCAGTCTATACTAAATTTTTGTAGTGGCAAGATTTTTATAAAATCAAAATAATTTATTTGCGTCTTAGATACAAAGGAAAATGTTCAAATCGTTATTGCAATATTAATTGTATCTAATTTACTCATTCCCTAAATAAATGTTTGCCATGTTCGCTAAGATTAAAACTAAACGAAATATGTACATGAAGAATAAATATTCAGTTTGTGCTAAATTTAACATGCATGCCAATAGAAAGTATTCAACACGTCGCAGTGTCGCTTAAGGAGCAGTTACTTAAATATTGCTTAAATGTCTCGGGAGTTTTCCTTACAAAATATTAAATAATACCAAATCAACCTAAATCACCCTTTCAAATAAACCTGGGTTAATCACATACAGTGCGAGTCTTTAACTTGGAAATATGCGGACCCATCGATTAGTATTTTTAGTTGCAGTTTTTTATATGACAGATTTAAACAGTATGTCCCAAATTTAAGATGTAAAGATATCGATAATTTTTTTAAATTGAAAACCTAGTTCTTTTAGGAGTATTTTCAAAGCGCTTATCAGTTATACATAATTTCCCAATTTCAAATTTTTCCTTCGTGTTGGTCGCAAGATATTAAATGAAAAATTTTACTTAAAATTATTTATTATACAGGGTGTCCCAGAATTTTGTCAATCTCTCGGTATCTAATAGAAAACCCAAAAATATTATGACAAGTTCCCATAAATTTTTTCCTACGAGCCTTCCCTACGGAGATACAGGTACATAACGGACGACCCTCGAAATCGTTTTTTTTTAATAACTTTTAAAATACTAGGCGTTATTTAATATTTTTTTTTGTATGATGGTTACTAGATAAATTTCTTAAAATGAACCCATTAAATCATATTTGGCTTATTTAGTTTTTTCAGGGACGGACTAGCTTTGACACAATAATAGCATTTTTTAACGCCCTGTATTATAAAGGCTTAACAATTTTATTTTTGGATAGCTTTAACCTTAAACTAAGGTATTCTTGATTGACATTGATAAAATTAACTGTTTACGAGAAATAAAATATCATGCTTGGTATTTTTTTTACATTATAGAGGGTATTTTCTAATTGTACGTCAGTATTTAAGAAGGCAATTTTTGGGTCCATTTTTAGAAGAAAACTTTATATAAACGTATGTCCTAAACGTTTTAACTTTTGAAATACAAAGTAATATTTTTTTTTAAATAAATCATTTATTATAAATATCTGTAATACCACTTTAGATATTTTAATGAAATTTGGTATACATGTGCTATGTATCAAGAAGCATTTTTTAGTGTACCATATTTTTTTTATTTGCCAAAATAGGCAGGTCAAATTCTGTACGAACGCCACAGGTCGAAATAAAAAAATGTGGTACACTAAAAAGTTCTTCTTAATACATAGTGCATTTATGCCAAATTTCATTAAAATATCTAAAGTGGTATTACAGATATTAATAATAAATTATTTATTTTTGAAAATTTTACCACCCTGTATCTCAAAAGTTAAGACTTTTAGGCCATACGTTCATATAAAGTTTTCTTCCTAAATTGGACCCAAAAATTGCTTCCTAATTATTGAAAAAAATGACCAACCATGATATTTTATTTCTCGTAAACAGTTGATTTTATATGTTAATCAAGGATACCCTTTTAGTTTAAAGTTAAAAAAATAATATTGTTGAGCCTTTATCATACAGGGAGTTAAAAAAAAATGCTATTATTGTGTCAGAGTTAGTCCGACCCTGGCAAACTAAATAAGCCAAATATAATTTAATGGGTTCTTTTTAAAAGGACTTATCTAGTAACCATCATATTAAAAAATCGCTCAGTGTTCTAAAAGTTATTTAGACAAAAACGATTTCCAGGGGCGTCCGTTATGTACCTGTATCTCCGTAAGGGAGGGTTATGGGAAAAAAGTTTATGGGAACTTGTCATAATATTCTTAGGTTTTCTATTAGACTCCGAGAGATTGCCCACATATTCTGGGACACCCACCCATTCACATTGATAATGTTTCTTCAATACATGCTCAAAATGTTGAAGGATTCCATTTGAATCTGTTATTTTCTATAAAAAATTAAATACGAAACTATAATAAACAGCTTTAACTTATATTAACTTATAAATTTAACGAATAAGGTAGTTTCAGACGTTTCTCCTAGTGTGGCATTGGAACAATCCTAAAACGTCTTATTTAAGTTAAAGACATAGGACTAAAATACTAATGATGATTTGGTACGTAAATAGGATAAGAAGGAAAAATGAGATTATTTATTTTTCGTTCTCATGTCCACTAGAGAGAAATACCCCGATTTTCCATCAATATCTCAATAGTCTAGGAGGAATCGGCGCATGAGTACCGAAAACTATTCCACCTCAATGTTTTTATACAAATCTCTTTAAATTGTCCTATTGATAATATAAATGCATGTTGCCATGGCGCCATCTGGTGCCATATTGTTTAAACAATTGCAAAAAATTGTTTAAACAATATGTCAATATGGTTTGTATTTTTTGTTGAAATACAAATAAAAAAGGTCCTATGACTTTTTACGATAAAGTTTATATTTTTGGAGAAATGAATTTTTAAAAGTTCGAAAAATCTCAAATTTGGGTACTTTTGACCCATGACAAATATATATTAAAAGAAAAATAAAACATAAAAAATATATTTGTTTATTCTTTATACAATAGTCAATAATATTATTAATTGAGATTAAAAAAATATATTGTTTAAACAGGTTTTTTAATGTTTATTAGGCGCGCTCGTAAGTATGCGTCTCTTACCTTTAAGTATCGACGTCTCTCTGACTCATACGCTGCATCGGCCTCTCTGTGTCCTATATCATTATTTATCCTTTATCTTAAAAACTAGTAACTTTATCAAAATCGTTAAAGAGACCAATGTTGTTAATAATTTATTTATCTACAATTTGTTTTTATAAGTTTTTTTCCTGAAATCAATTTTACAAAAGTTTTCAGAGCTTTATTTTACTTGTAAGCGCGCGTAATAAACAATCAAGGATATTATCAGTATAAAGAATAAAAAAATATAATTTTGATGTTTCATTTTTTTTAATAAATATTTTTCATGTGTCAAAAGTACCCAAATTTAAGATTTTTCAAACTTTTAAACATTCATATCTCCAAAAATATAAACTTTATCGTAAAAAGTCATAGGACCTTTTTAATTTGTATTTTAATAAAGAATACGAAAAAAATTGTCCGGTTAAAAAATAACAATTTCTTGCAATTGTTTAAACAATGTCGGTTTAAACAATAGGGCACCAAGTGGCGCCATGGCAACATGCATTTATATCATCAGTAGGGCAATTTAAAGAGGATCGTATAAAAAAATCGAGGTGGAATAGTTTTCGGTACTCATGCGCCGATTCCTCCTAGCTTACAAAGCATTGTACTTCAAGATAGATCAGCAGTTTCGGAAAAACTGACCTGATCTATCTGACTGCTAAGAAAAAATGAAGCACATCAACAAAGTGCGCTTAGTGAAAAAAGACCTACTAGGCCTGCCAGGTAGGTAGCTACTGAACAGGTATTTTGCTAATCTTCAGTACTAAGAATTCTGAGAGAGCACACGTTTCATTTCCTTATGCTAGTCATTCTCCAGAAATTGAATAAAAGTGACCATGCAGGAAGTCTTCAGTTTTGCGACGAATTATGGCTCTACTGGACTGGAATAAACAGACAGAGAATATTTTGTTTTCTGACCAATCAATGTTTAATTTAAATGATTAAATAAACCAAAATTATTGTCGTGATTGGGCAGACCGATATCACCAGTAAATGGGGAAGGGACATACTCAATGACCCCAAAAGGTCAATTATTCGTGATCGAGTTATGAGACCAATCTTTTTTGAAGAAAATCTGATTGGGGCACAGGATATTTGGAATCAAATTATTGGCATTTTTGAAAAAATTACGAAGCTGATATCCCGAATAGAAACATCTGGTTTCAAGAAAATGGTGTGCCTTAACATTTTGTAAGGCCCGGTCCAACCAAATGGATCGGTGAAAAAATAGAATGGTCACCCAGATCTACAGACATCACATCCATGGGCTATTTTTTATTGTCACTTGAAGAGCAAAGATTTCAAGACAAAGACAAAGAATGTTAAAAAGCTGAAAGTAAGAATAAGACATGAGTGTATGCTAATTTCGCTATGAGTTTTTCAAAATGTTCAGAACAAGTTCCAGTACCATTTAGGATATTGCCAATTAGTGCATAAACAACACTTTGATCATCGATAACGTCATATCGCAAATTCGGGACGCGACTAAGAAATACTTATGGATGGATCTGAGGATTTTTCCAAAAAATACCTTGGTTTTACTAACCAAAAAAATTGAAATAGAACATATTTGTCAGATTAATTCAATGCACAACTTTTACTGTATCTCTATAAATGTTTGTTTATGAGCTTTAATCCGACCGCTCTATTTTAATTATGTGACGGCAAATCATGTACCAATTTCGTAATGACGTTAAAAAGTTAGCATTCGTTTGTGGAAAAATATAAATACTTGGGGTTGTTTAAAATATTTTACATATGGAATCTTTTTAAAGACCCAGTGATACTATGTGTTCCATTACTTTACAGAGTAGGGAACGATGTAAAAACATTTTTTAGCAAATTTTTCAATAATTGTGGTCTTATTATAACTAATATTTTTTTACCTAATTTGTAGCTAAATAAATTTTCTAGCAATAGTATAACATATTCCTTACATTTCGTGGCTTTTGTTATCATTAAAAGCAAATCAGTTTTAATGGAAAATTGCGATAAGAATTTTATTCCTTAAAATCTTTTGTATTTTATTTTTATACTAAAAAATAAGTTAAAGGGTAGTTTACACGGGCAAGTAAAACTTGCATAAGTTTGTATCTAAGAGAACTTGCAAATAAGCACAGTCCGAAAGCAGTCTCCTAGCAAGTCATAAAATTTACGGTAAGCTGTTACGGCAAAAATTTCTTGCCCGAATAGCTTACAGCAAGATAAATTATATAAATTTAAAGGGACAGGGTAAAAAACAAAATGTCATAAAATTATTAGCCGAGAAATGAAATTTAAGCCAGACTGAAATTTAAAGAAAACTTCATAAGCTTTGTATTCAAACTAACGAGGCGCATAGTCACAAGTGGATAAAGATCAAAAAACAAGAAAATGGTCAAGAATTAAAAGAATTTTAAAAAAAGTTCCTAGAAATGTTTGAAGCTCTTAAATTAATTGCATGTCAAGATTTAGTGACACACCGAGGATAGAACCTTTTTGACTATAGCGTTTTTCTAAAATTTTTAACCACTACATACCTACCATATGAGGTCTAATTTATAATAATTTTAAATATACTTATACTGCCAGGAAACTTCTTCTGTGGCCGCAAGTTTCTTTTTGTATTGTATAAACGCGCATGCAATTACTTGCTGAAAGTATGCAGCAAGTTGTCTTGGTATAGTATATGCCGATAAAAATTGCTCCAGTTATTTGCTTGTATGTAAACACTGGTGCAAGCTACTTTCAGAAGAACTATTGCAATTTACCGTCTCGTGTAAACTATGCTTAAACCTTAAAAAACATGTAAGTCGGTATTTTATTTATTATTTTTAAGAAAAACATATAAATACCTTGTTCAGAAAAATCAGTTTAAAATAAAATACTTTCCTATTATAATATATATCATAACTGTCTCTGAAAGTAAGAAAATAAGTTAAGTATAAATATTTTGATTAAAACATTAGGACTTTACAATTTAAAAACGTAGAAGAAACATGTACGTGTAGCTAAAAAAAATAAAAACAATAACCAACGACACATATATAAATTAAAAGTATGTAAATATTTTAGATCACAGCTAATAGTGAAGATATCTTCTTTAATATAAATATTTACTTCATATAATACATGTTTTGTATTTAGTCTAAATTGCTTGCTAAAATTTTAAATCGTTATTTATCTAAAAAATCAAATACAATCTAAAAATTTAACTTGCTATTGACAGTTCTAGCAAGCAATTTAGTTATTTTAAAATGGTCCTGCAAACTCATAGATTAGTAATAATTGTACCAAATATAAAAGTCTTAGGCCTACTTTGCATTTTGCTGTTTTTATTTGTTTAAAAATAATCTAATATACTAGTCTGCAGGAAAAGCCAACAGCATTAAGTTAATAAAATAATATTTCTTAGTTCTTGGGTCATGATGACAGCTAAAAAAATAATAATTTTAAGTAGATAGTAGATGTATACTAATTAATGAAATTAAAGATATAAATAAAATGAATAAAAAAAGGCACAATAAAAAACAACTTGTCTTTAGTAGAGGGGAAAAAGAAAATTTTAGGCCTATATTTACAACATAAATACTAATTTTAGCAAAAAAAGCATTCTCTGTTTTGTTGTTATTTAATTTACAGACACGAAAATACATCCCTTAAAAGTAAATGTCTTATGTGTGTGTCAGTTGTTCTGAACTTATTCCAAAATTATAAAATAAATTTACTCTTTTTTATTACGCAATATTTAAATAATAAAATATCCTTAATTAATATTAACTAGAAAAATAATAGACCTTATCATTGTAAAATTACCTTAAAAATAGGGGAACTGTGTTCGTCTTGAAGAAAATCTTGGGTAAATTTTTCGTTTTAACTGTATTTCAAAATACCTTACTGACACAGATGATATTTAGTTTACAAGAAACCACTAATAATACCTAATTTACCAAAAACCAGACTTTAATTCTTGAATTATTGCTTTTTCAAAGTAGTTCCTACAAAAATATGCTTGTTTTAAAGCTATAAAACTTCTGGAAGTTTTAATTATTATTTTTAATCAATTTTTATTTTTAAGATTTGCAATTTATAGAAACGACCTAATATTAACCTTAAATATTCTAACATTAATTAAGAAAAACTTGTAGATTTTTTAACAACATATTACTTTTTAAAAATACAGTATTATCAGTATCATTAATAAAATACCAGCATACTGCAACTATCCCTTTGAAAATAATATAATACATTTATCATAGGGAGAAACTTCTAAATAATTCGTTCGTATTTTGCTTTGTTGTTGTCATTAAAATAAATACAGAAATATTTTAACACCCTTCTATTTTTGTGGTAACCGATCAACACATAAATATATCAAAAAGTTTTTTTTTAATATAACGAATTATACCTTATTAAAAGTTTTTTGTTAGGTAAGATAAGAATATAACAATTTTTATTTACTTGTTTTATATTATTTATTTAACCGACTAAGCAGATTATTAATAAAACGGAACACATTCATAAATTAACCAAATTAATAAGAATCTACAATTTTTCGGGTCTGTAAATTTATAAATACATATTTCAAAACTGAAATGAATCTTAATTTCCTAACATCTACGCTACTTTTTATACTAAACACAGCCAACAAAATTTGATACCTTCTGACAAAACCACCTTTTGCCATGAGGCTTTTTTATTGTACAACACAAATTGACACTGTCCATATTTACTACAAATTTAAAATGAATAGGGTAAATTAAGGCTTTTTATAATTAATTCATTAAACTACGTTTTATTGGTAAGCAAGTGTTACGAAAATACAAAAGTTTACAAAATTAAACTTATTTTGCATAGCATCTTTTTATTTTAAAAAATCGCCAAGGTGTTCATTGTTGGTAAGCTATCAAGATATTGTTTTTAGTGATGGAAATTAGTAAACTAAACATTTATTTTAATATATATATATATATATATATATATATATAAATATAATATATATATATATATTTAAATATATTTTAAATATTAATTATATTAATATATATTAATAATTATATTATTTATTTTGCATTTTTATTATAAATAATTATATTAATTAATAATATAATATATATAATTTATATATTATATTTATTAAACAACACAGAATAACAAATTATTTAATAAATTGTTCAAATATTTCACCATTTACTTGCTGACAATAGGCAAGTCGATCTTAAAATTCTCGTAAACCTTCAGTTAAGGTTCGTGGCTGGATTTGTTGTATTTCAGCTTTTATCTGTTCTGGTTAGTTCTGATTTTCTTTTTCAATTTTTTAAATATTTTTCGATTTATTAAATGACTTTACAAAAAAAAAACAGCAGTCGAAATTTAAGATCGACTTGTCCGAGCGTTGTTCCAAAAAACAAACCTCTTAATGTTAAATGAATTTGTTCCAACCCACGCGACGCGTCCTCATATACAGGGTGTTTCTTTAATATTGCGAAAAAATTCACAGGCGGACTCCTTGGAGGAAATCACAAAAAAGTCCTATAAACATATATCTTAATATTCTTAAGTTCTGAACTATAGGCTGAAAAAGATTTAAGAAAAAATATATATAAATGTGAACAAACATAGACGCATAACATATGGAATAGGTGTTTATGTTTTTCAAAGCTTTTCTATAGTAATATTTGTATTTATCTGCTACTCTGAAAAAAGGTTAAAATTTGTAACCCCTAATTTTTTCATTGTATTGTTTTATGTTGCTTATTTGTATTGCTGACTTCTTGTTGCAGACATGTATTTATTTTTCTTACTTGAAAACAGCACAAGTTACGAACAAAATGCTCAAAACAAAAAAGTTTCTAATAAAGTGCATTTTTTAAATCGCGAATTTTTAACCCCAGAAAAACATACAGTGAAAAAAACATGGAGGTTTGCAGATTTCAACCCTTTCCCAAGGTAGCAGATGATTACAAATATTATTTTAAAAAAAGCCTTAGATCCATATTTTTTAAATATTTTTTTCTCTTAATAGTTTACCACTCTGTAGTTTAAAACTTAAAAGTTATAAATATATATATATATATATATATATATATATATATATATATATATATATATATATATATATATATATATATATATATATATATATATATATATATATATATATATATATATATATATATATATATGAAAATTAAAACATATTTCAAAGCAGCATTTCCAAAGTAAAAAGATGTATGTTTAGGAGATACGTGTTTCACATAATAAAAACTAAAGAATAATCATTTAAAAATAAGGCAAAACAACAGCGGCCGGGCCGGTGAGATAAAAAAAGGATTTAACATATCCTAATGATTTAGCGTATAAAAAATATGTAAATTAATACCGCCACGTATTGTATTTAATATGAAACAAATTTATTTACGATGTTTAAGTAAAATATTACTTACATCAAAACAATGAAAAATGTGTTTTAATTTTCTAAATGTTTTGTGTAGATAGTTATTTTTATGTAGAAATTATAACTTGAGCTGCGGTTAAAGTTTTAGTATTTATTTTAATTATATTTAAAATTAAGTATATTTTGTTGTATTGAAGGATCAACTGTAATAAAATAAAAATTTCAGGTATTTGAAGGATATGTCACATAATAAATAGTGACCCAAGAACGTTACAAATATATTTTGAGCACCTATTTAAAGCTAAATTACACTAGTTGTCTAAATATTGCACAACTCTAGCAAGTGTCCTTTGCACATATTGCTTATTACAAGACAAACTTTTACACGCACTAATATCCAGAAGGGCATTGACAGTTCAACGGTGGTCTGTACGAATTGCAAGTGGTGCCGTCGCAACGGCCAACACTGGCATTTGGCACAGTTGAGCTGCCAATCCTGAACACTAGTGCGTGGAATGCCGTCATTGAAACGTCGACTCTTTATGAATTGTATCAGATTTATGAAACAGGGGCCTGCCATTGCTATCACTGCTCATTAATTGAATATCCTGTGATATAAAGTTATTTTCTGACTTTGGTCTTGGCAAAGTCTTCTGTAAGCTTCTTCCTAATTCATGAAGACTTCTTTCACTACCATGTAACTTGGCAACTGATTCTTGAGACAGATTTACATGATCAGCTTCAGCAGCTAAGGCGTTAACTACAGCATTAATAGTTTTACTTTCACTACCCAAATCTTCTTCTCTGTGCGCAAGGAGATTTGGATTTTTTCCGATCTTGTTTAACCTAAAGAAAAGCAATGTTAAGAATTTGTTTTTTAACTTTTAACTTGGTGAGTGTGGTTTTGCAAATAATTTAGAAAAAGCATAAGATAGAAAATTATAATGCAGTCTACTTCTCATATTATAACGATCTAGATAGTAAAAAAAGAAGGCAATTTTAGAATAGGTGAGATCTTAAAATATTTTATTATATTATCTTAAATGGTAATTCATTTTTTATTATCTAGATACATTAAAGGGAGTGTTAAAATGTGTTAAAGGTTTTATTAAATACTTAATTTAAAATCGCCCTTTATTGTGTGTTTTGGTGTTTGTGTGTGTTTGAGTTTGTGATTATTATAAATGTATATGCTTTCTTTGAAGATACCTACCTCAGATTACGTAATATATTTTCAAGATCCTAGAAGGTAATAAGTATTGAATATAAAGCAGTTCAGTGTTACTAGTATTTTTATTGTTGTTTAGGGGTTATTTTTTCCGAAAATATCAACATTGACGGTGTGCTAAATAAAATGTAATTGAAACCAAATATTTGTGATACGAGGGACACTATTTATATTTTAAGCCTGATAATAAAAAAACCGTAGTTTGCCATTAAAAATTACTTTACTGCTTTTAAGAAAATTTTCAAGATCCATATAATTTGGCATAGGTTCACACCACTTGTCAAGGCATTCCGCTCGACATCTAGAATATGGTTTTTAAATGCATTAAGGGCTTTTATTTATTTTTGCCGTTTGGAAACAAAAAGAAGTTATTTGGTTCCAAATCAGGACATTACGATGGATCAATAGTCGGTTGTTACACGAGATGTGTGACAGCTGACATTATCTTGATGAAGAACGATCCGATGGCGCTGGTATGATTTTCTTATTTCACCAAAGACTTTGGACAAATAAATGGTTAGGTATCATTTGGAATTGACCGTTTAACGTTTCTTTTAAAGCACAGTTGCTACATGACCAGTTTTCCTAAAAAAAAAACAGCGACCATTTGTTTCAAAGTACTTCCATTACTGTTTAGTTTTTGGCTTACGGACAAAGGTTCTTGATTTTCCTGTTACAATATTATACACATGTTTTAAAGCACGAGCAACTTCTTGAGATTTTGTTAGATCACGCTGTCCAACAGTGCAATTTTCTTTAATATCTTATAAGGTATTTTTTTAATTTTTTTATGAGGGAAACAGAAAAATAATATAGCTTTTTCCCTATTAGCCACCTGTCATGAGTAGCATAGTAAGTATGCTATTTATATAGTAATAAACCATAACTTTAAGTCTCGTTTGTCTTTCAATGCTTTAATTTGTTCTTTAAATTGCGTACATATATATTGAGGTAGATATTTTTATCAATATTTTAATTAAATACAATAAACCCGCCCATTTCTCCAAACGTGCAGGTACTGGGTAATTCGTCCGTCTTCCTTGGGTTCAGGCGATAGGCCAGAGCAGGCTGCTATTTAGTTAAATGTCAATCGTAAATGGAAACAGAGTGTACATAAATGCTTATTTGTAGTTTTGCATTTCACATTTTAAATTGTGTGATATTTAAATTTATTTTGTTATGTGTGTGAAGAGTTTACAAGAAAATCCTAACAAAATAACCTAAGTGCACTCATAATACAGGCGTACAAATTATATTTTGGCTGCAAATTAAGTGATCAGAATAAAAGCTGAAGCCCTCATGTGTGTTGCACCAAGGGTCAAAGAAGATTAACCGGATGGCTTAAAGGAACCCACAAATTGATGCTGTTTGATGTACTAATGATATGGAGAGAACCAAAAAACCACGCAACTAACTGCTACTTTTGCCTTACCAACATAGCAGGTTTCTCATCCAAAAATAAACATGCTTTTTTCCCAATTTGGAGTCTGCTATTTGGCCACAGGACGATTCATTGCCGGTCTTTCAACTTCTAGGGAAGTAGACTGTAGGTGAACCATTAACCTTTCCAGGTACATCGAGTTCTTTTTCTAGAAGATACACGTAAGCCAAATTTTACTATAGCAGAAGAATGCCCTCATTTGATTTTACAAGGCAAGTTGAATGACTTGGTAAGAGATTTAAAAATGACTAAACAATCAATCCGAACCCTTATCTTCCCGACTTAGTGGCTGGCATCCTTTACAACCCAATGTTAAAATAACGTATTTTAGAAGACGTACTTTGCAACTGTCATACTTCTTCTCACAAAGTAGAGCTATGGTGTACTGCAACGATGTTAGTGGACTAATGTCCTAACCAGGAACAGAACATGTGCCTCAGGAATGGCGTCTATTTATAGATTTCTTTCAACTGCGTTTAAGAGCCGTGCTTCTGGATAATAGGAATATATATCCCTAGGTACCAGTGGCCTATTCTACACATCTGAAAGAAACCTATAAAAACATGGCAATCCTTCTTAACGATTTAAATTATACAGGGCATGGTCGGCAAATTTTGGCCAATTTTAAAGTTATGGGAACGCTAACGAAAATGCAGTCTGGTTTCACTAAGTGTTGTTGCTTCCTATGTGAGTAGGGTAGCATTATGAAGTAATGGTAGATGTAAGAACAACACGAGAACCAGAAGTGATAAATGAGAAATATCCACTGCCTGCTGATGTTTCCAAAGTAACATTACCACCATAACATATAAAACTGGGTTTAATAAAAAATTGTGTTAAGGCAAAGGACAAATAAGAAGACGGATTTTAATATTTTAGGGAGAAATTTCCAAAATTAGGTGAGACGAAAATCAAGAAAGGAATTTTTGTAGATCCTCAGATTCATAAGTTTTTTAGAGATGCTGCTTTTGAAGAAACTTTGACACCGATGAAGAAAAGGGCATGGAGTACCTTTAAATTGGTGTGTGAGAAATTCTTAGGAAGTTACCTGGTTGACAACTATAGAGAGTTAAAAGAAGACTTGTTAGATGCATAAAAGTCTATAGGATATAACATGCCTCTTAAAATTCCTTTTCTTTTTTTGATTGGATTTTTTCCCTGCAAACTAAGGAGAGGTTGAGATATTGACGGTTACAGATTTTATTGGGATATATTAGAAATGGAGAAACGGTACCAAGAAAAAAGTACAGTCAATATGCTTGCCGACTACTAATGACAACTGCTTGGAGATGATCGGAAAGCAACTTGTAGCCGAAAGATCACAAAAAAATCGTGTTAAAGCGTGTAAGTATATATATTTTTGTATATTTTGTAACTTTACAATGTTTCAATAAAACTTTGCATTTGTTATGTTTTTTTTTGTTATGGTAAGGACCACTTTCGCGTATACGTTTTATATCTAATATAAAATGAGAAATTTTGGTACCTTATAGTTTGTGTGTTTAAATATAACATATTTAATGTATTCCTTTGATCTTAATTGAGAAAAACACACTTTATATTTAAAATCAGCATAGTACTCATATTTAAAAACACCAATTTTTATTTCGAAGAGCGAAAGAAGACTTCATTATTAGACAGTGTTATGTGAGATCCAACGAAAATAAATCTTCTTCATGGCTAAGTGTAAACTACTGCCTAGCTTATACCAGTCTTACAGTATGTAACATAATCTTGCTAATTTTTGTAGTATCAATGTTTCCTGACACAACCGATTTTGGATGATTTGCACTAACATTTTTAGGAGTTAATTTCATTTTCTCGCTTAGACACGATTTTTAAGTAAAACTATATATTGAAAACGTTAAATGGTACCTAACTTAGTGTTGCTAAAGCTTAAAATATAGGTAGTGACCCTCGTATTATCTATGACGGTGCAATGCACTGCCATTTGTAAGAAGTCATCAAATCTTATCATTTTCGGAAAAATTCGTGTACATTATCAAAGAAGTAAGAAAGACGTTTATTTAAAAATAACAACGCTTTTTAAGTTCATATATTATACTGTACGATCGAAAACAATAATTTTTTGTTTTTTTATTATGATTATTTGTAAGATAAAAGCCTTTCTTATTTTGTAGGTGTTTAATTTTACCAGGCATTTTGTAAATCAAATGGCGTATCTTAAGAATATTTAGGTTTCTTTCTATTTTTTAGCAGAAACAGAAAGCTATAAAGATATGTAAGTTTCAGTCCCGAAAAGGCTTAAAAAAGATATTTTTGTTAGTAAAAATAAAAAAATAAAAATATAACGCATTAATTTTCTATATTTCAATAGAGATATATTGTGTAAGCTGTCAGCCTCTCTGATTTATTTTAGTGATCTGTCTGAGTTTGTTTATATTTAAGTAAAGTGTTAATTTACTTCAAATAAAGCAGTATGTATTAAACAAAAATATTTTTAGATGCCATTTTTTAAAATACCTAGGAATTTTGGAATTTGCTAGTATAAGCACATAAAAGTCTACTGGATGATTTATAGCTGCAGGAAACGCAGACAGACAAATGTAGATAGTTTGAATTTGTTTTCGTGTTTGGCAAATGTAAAAAACCTCTAATATTTTAACGTAAAAATTAATTACCTTAACTGTAGACCTAAATGTTTTATTAAGTAAAACTTTTTTTAAATATCGTGACTTCTTCTAAGTTACTATTATTTTATCTTTATTAAAAAGAAGTAAATACATAACTGAATTTAGTTCTTTTAAGAAAGAATAGTGTAAAGTAAATCATATCTGTATCAAACAGAAATGCCAGTGATGTTCGATTTTTTTTTAACTAAATTACTAATTTATAATTTGGACATGATTTACTTTGCACAATTTTAAGTTTTTGGGGATGTCAGAAAAATATAATTTTTCCAGCAGAGTATCTTAGTATTTTTTAAATAACACACAGCAAAAAATAAGTTATTGAGTCGTATTTCACATTGATAATTTGTAGGGTTTTAAGCCATATTAAAATACAATTTATTATTGGCTAGTCTTTAGTATTATTAAGACAGTTAGGACAAACTTCTTACAAATAAAAAAATTTGTAGCGACCTTAGTATAATTTTTTAAATGCAAGCTTATAAAATATGCACACGAACCATCACTGACCATTTAAAACTTCTTGAGATTTAAACTCTACCAAAATTATTACTTTGTTTTTAGATAAATAACATCATTCCAAAAAAACTTATATAAAATAAGGGCCAAGTTCCTATCTAAAAATCCTGGCCTCTTAAAGTGCTGAGATCAAATATTAGTTCTTTTTTGACTTGGCAAGTTTTTTACTGCCCTGCCTATATTAAAAACTGTTCTTTTTTATTAATACAGATTTTTTTAAATAATACATACAGATCAGTAAAAAAAACTTGCCAAGTAAAAAAAAATAACTTTAGATTTAGTATTTTAAGAGGCCAAGATTTTTGAACAGGAACTTATTCCTTATTTTACATAGGTGTTGTTGGTATGATCTCTTCTCTTTTCTCTGAGTTCAGGGAATGGAATATATTCTAAGACAATTATGGCATCAGAAATTCAGGTTTAATAAGATTGCAAATATTAAAAATACCCTCCCCTCAGATATTCAATATTACTGCCCTGTTTAAAGGCGTTCCGAGTAAAAATGTGCAGTTTTTTGAATGTTTTCTTTACTTGTGTCCTCAAACTTACTAACATACTAAATTCCACATTTCTACTTCTTCAACAAGTGCCCCATAACGTTGATAAGCCAATGAGTAAGCCAGTTAGTCAGTCAATCATTAATAAAATGGTCGATTTTCAAAAATGGATTTCTTAGAAACCAGTTGACATGACAACTTTCTCATTTTTTTTACAGGTAATATTTACATAATAATATTTATGTGAATTTACTTACCAAATTTCATACTTTTATGTAGAACAAGACCGAAGTTATGATAGGGAGTAAATATGCTGAAACCTTTCGTAAAGCATCCACACATTCGTACGGTAGGCGAAACTTGGCATGGTGCACTACCGTGCGCCTATACTTCAAGTCCAAAATTTCTATCAATGACGCATCGCTCGCTTTTAGAGTGCCCCGGGTTGTGTGGGGTCAGGGGAATCAATTCCAGTGGCGTACGCATTTTAGAAAATAAATGATAAAATTTCGTCAAAACATAAAAATATTTTTTACAAGCAAAAGTTATTTTCTCACATTTTCATCAACCCTTTAAATTAGTAACAAGCCTATATTATTTTGGTATTATTCGGATTAATGAAAAATGTAATTTTTTGCTTAATTTTGCACACCTTCTATTTTGAGGTCATAGAACACAAATTTGAGTTTTTTTGGCGATTTTTCAACGTTTTTCCAAAAAAAAAAATACATTTTTTACTTTAATTTTACCTTCTCTGATTTTATTTTGCTACATGAAAAAAATAATAAAATTTTAGTCTTAACATAAATTAAAAAGATGTAAAAGCAGAACGATAGACAATCCAAGTTACACCGACTTGCCAATTTACCACCGATCTTGCAATCTCAATATTAAATACGATATTCACACGCATTGCTTCATCAAAAATATCCACTATATACGGAACACGAAAGCTCTGAGATCATCAGCTTGTAGAATCCAATAACTATTTCGGGTCTTTCGTGTTCCATATTTAGGATTTCCATATCGAGAATATTTTTGATCAAACATTGCGGGTCGAGCGAAGCAAGGTTCGTAAGTTACATCTCCATAATTGCTGAGCTAGACAATAGACACCTCATACTATATTAGATAAGAATATGTTATAAATATAAGTGAATTGTATTGTTTTAAACACTTCTGTTTTAATTCTGTTGTTGAAAGTCGAATTTCTGTCAAAATCAAAATTTGTTATATTTTCGAGGAAAATTGAAAATAAAGTTATTTTCCAGAGTAATTAAAAAGTGTTTTTAAAACTCTGCTCCTCGGCCCGACATATAACTGGCGCAGTCTGAGAGAATTTTGAGACGTATAAGTTCTTTGTGCGGTTTCTTTCAAGAATTTATCAAAAGTGAACCTTCGTGAAAATCGGTGAAGTGAAGTGATCTTCGCAAAAGTCTACAAAGTGTGAAGCTTGGAGTAAGAGAGTACCGATCTAAGGTGGCTACAGGCATCAACACGGGACAAGAAGAATTCATCGCTGATCCGATCCATCGACAAATTCAACCCCGCAATGAAAACAGGAGTCCTGGAGATTCAACCGAGGGCATATCGATTGGATTCCAGCCAAGGGTTTGGACAAGCATCGCTGAACCTGAGGAACCTGGGAAGGACAAACATCGCCTAACCAGCTAGTTTAAGAAAAATCAAGAAACATCAAGACATCTCAAATGAACGTTTTTCTTCTAGTTTTATTGTAAGTTAAGCATTTTATTTTACAATATTTGCACAAACAATACAGCTCATAACTTTAAGTAAGTTGTTTTTGCAAATACCTTCTATTATTATTTTAAGTGTATATTTTATATTTTTTCTGAATTTATAAGGTTGAAATAATTTTTGTTTCAAAATTGATCTAATTAACGAGTTTAATTTAGACAACCTTATTGATTCATTAAACACACTATCTATTAAGCAGGCCGTAATGCCAGAAGTAAATTATCAACTTTTAAGATACCAATCAGACAATGTTCCACATTTTGATGGAAATCCAAAATTATTACATCGCTTTATAACAGCAGTTGAAAATTTGCTAGTGGCTTTTCAATGAAGCAAAATTTTCCAAGACAGAACAAATGCAGCAAACCCCATTAATATTTGTTTATTCGATACAATTTTAAGTAAATTAACTGGAAGAGCTGCAGAATTAATAGTTTCTAGAACAGAATTAAACAGTTGGGCACTTATTAAAGAAGTGTTAGTTTTAACTTTCTCAGATCAGAGATCAATTGGTTGTTTGATACAAGATTTATTAAATTTAAAACCTCCTAAAAATGAACCTCCTTTAATATTTGGAATGAGAATCCAAGATTCTAGAAGTTTACTTTTTGCAAAATTAAATGCAACTAACGAGCCGCATGCTTCAAAACTAGTCAAAATAAAACATTACGAAGAATTTGCATTAAAAACTTTTATAAATGGCCTTCCATATAATTTTACAGTTAATAGTAAGACTTAAATCACCAGATACTTTAGAAAAAGCTAGGGTCATGTGTAAGAGAGGAAGAAAACTTTGTTTATTTTAAAAATAACGCTCAAGGCTCTAATAATAGACCACCGATACCAAATATTAAAAATGCAAAACCAAATTTTAATTTTTCGCAAAATAGGCACATATATAGTCCAATAACTTATAACCCTTATAGACAATTTAATAATACACCTAATTTTACACCACAAAATCATAATTTTGTAAGACCTTTTACAAATTTTACACCCCAAAATAATTTTCCACAACAAAACCCTTTCTTTAATCAGCAACGACCAAATTATTTCAATAATACGCCAAATTTTTCAAATGCATTAAATCAACCAAACTTTTCTGCTAATAGATTCCCCTCTAATCAAAATTTTAGACCAACTTTTAATAATAATTTTGGGCAAATGTCACGTAGAACTAATTTACCAAAACCAGAACCTATGGATACAAGTTCGGGCAATACAGTTTTAAATAACTCTTTAAGTCAAGCTCAAAAGAAAAAAATTATATCTCAAGAACTTTATAATCAAGAATTTCTTAGCCAAAATGAACAATTAGAAACTCCCTTAAATGAAAATTACAACCCTTCTTTTGAAAATCTTGATAATATTAACGACTATTCCGAATATTCATTAGAATACGATAACCTTTATGTAGGATATGATCAATCCTATGAATATAACCCAAACGTAGGTTATTCAGCTAACCTAAACCCAAATGTAGGTTATTCAGCTAACCTTAACCCAAACGTAGGTTATTCAGCTAACCTTAACCCAAACGTAGGTTATTCAGCTAACCTAAACGACCCCAATGTACCAAATAACTCTATCGAACAAGAAAATTTTACACTAACGAGCCAGAAACTGAATACAACATAATTTATTTAAACAGTAATAATAACCAATTACCTTTTATTTTTATTCCCGAATTAAACGCTAAATTTTTATTAGACACAGGAAGTACAAGAAGTTTTATTAAACCCGAAATAGCTTATCAAAATTTTCCAAATTTAATACAGTCAGAATTATTTCAAGTTCAAACTGCTCACGCAACATCTTTTCATAACAAGTAGTTCTTTACCAATATTTCCAACTTTTTGCACACCTGGTATACACAAATTTTGTTTATTTAATTTTTCAAATAAATTTGACGGACTAATGGCTTTAGATCTTATAAAACAATTAAATGCAAGTCTAGATTTTAATGATTCTATGTTAAAGTTGCCTAAAACCCAAATCCCGATTTGTCAGGAATTTGACAAAAAATTTACCCTAATTCTATTAAAAATAATTTTACATATATTATCCCTCCAAGAACTATTCAAAAATAAAAATTCCAGTAAATTTATCAAATGGATTTGGCATTCTTCCTTATCAAAATTTAGATAGCATCGAAATTCCAGAATGTTTAGTAAAAATAGAAAATAATTTAACTTTTACCACAGCACTAAATCCAAAAGAAAATCCAATCAAAATTACTTTTACAGATTATTTTGAAGTTGAACCCCTTAATGTAAACAAAATGAACTTTATTGACTACCCCGTATATCAAGAAAAAATAATTAATCGCGACTTAGATAATAAACTAAAAGCTAATCTAAAAATTTAAGACTCGACTATTGCAATCGGAAGAAAAAGAACAGATACGTAAATTATGTTTTGAATATAGAGACATCTTTCATTCCGAAGACGTACCTTAACTTTTAGTAATGCCATAAAACATGAAATTAAAATGACTAACGAGACACCTATCTACACAAAATCATATCGCTATCCGGAAGTACATAAAAGAAGTTAACGATCAAATTTCCAAACTTTTATCTCAAAATATCATTAGGGACTCAAATTCACCTTGGTCATCACCCATTTGGATTGTACCAAAAAGCTAGACCAATCAGGCAAACAAAAATGGCGCATGTGCATTGACTTTCGCAATATAAATAAAAACACGATCGATGATAAATTTCCCTTACCGAATATTACGGAAATTCTAGATAAGTTAGGCAAAGCTCAATATTTCACAACCCTAGATTTGGCCAACGGATTTTATCAAATTCAAATGAAAGAGGAAGATATTCCCAAAACAGCTTTTACCACAGATAGAGGGCACTATGAATTTCTTAGAATGCCCTTCGGGTTAAAAATGCTCCTGCAACCTTTCAACGAGTAATGAATAACATTTTACGTGGATTACAGAACGAAATTTGTTTTGTGTATCTCGATGACGTTATAGTTTTCAGCACAAGTTTACAGGAACATATCGAAAAATTAAGAAAAGTTTTTGATAGATTACGAGACTCTAATTTTAAAATTCAACTCGATAAATCGGAATTTTTAAAAAAAGAAGTTCAATATCTAGGTCATGTCGTAAGTAACGAATGTGTTCGACCCTAATCCCGACAAAATACACGCAGTCAAAAATTATCCGATTCCAAAGACCCGTAAAGAAATTAAATCTTTTCTCGGTCTTGTAGGCTATTATCGCAGATTCATAAAAGATTTTGCTAAAATTACCAAACCTTTGACTCGATGTTTGAAAAAAGATGTTAAAATTGAACATACTCCTGAATTTGTTAATGCTTTTAATCATTGTAAACAACTTTTAATTAACGCCCCGATTCTCCAATACCCAGATTTTTCTAAACCTTTTGTATTAACTACAGACGCAAGTAATTATGCTATAGGCGCAGTATTATCACAAGACCCTATACCTAATGACAAACCAGTGGCATACGCCTCACGTACTCTAAACCAATCAGAAACTCGATATTCGGTTATTGAAAAAGAACTGCTCGCGATAATATGGGCTTGTAAGTACTTGAGGACCCTATTTATTCGGTCGCAAATTTTATATTTATTCAGATCATCGACCCCTTGTTTGGATCATGAATTTAAAAGGGGAAGCAAATTCAAAATTAATAAGATGGCGATTACGTTTAGAAGAGTATGATTACCAAATAATATACAAAAAAGGTAGCCAAAATTTAAACGCTGACGCTTTATCTCGTATACAAATAAATATTTATGAAAACGAATCAGTAATTAATAACCCCGGTGATTCAAATTTTGAAATCCTAGAATATTTACGAGACCTTGCTGAAAATCCAATTCAAGACAAAGACAATGAAAAAGACGATAAAACAAACAATAGCGATTCATTAGCAAAGCTAGGATGCAGTAAGCAAAAAATTAATATTATCTCTGACATCCAAATAACCCCAGAGAAGACCTCTGACTCTACAGTTCATAGTAATCAGGCTGATTCAGGCAATGCAAACCTAAACATTTTAGACGAAATAATAAACAATAAAGCATTACAATACTTAATTAAAAAATCACCTTACCCTGACATAAAATTAAAAACAGAGAAATTTGAAAAAAATACAATTAATCACATAGACCTGCCAGAAAACCCAGAAATAATAAAAAACTTTATTAAAGAATACATGAATACTGAAAAAACATGTTATGTGTATTTTCATAGTAAAGAACTAGTCAGTATATTCACAAACGTCTATAATAAATATTTTACAAACCCCAAAATTCTTTTATGCACCAAATTAGTTAACAATATAAGCGAACAGGAAGAAAAAATTAAGCTAATTAAACACCAACATGAAAGTAAAACAAATCATAGAGGTATAACGGAAACTTATGAACGGTTAAAATTATTATATTATTGGCCAAAAATGAAAAATGACATAAATCGATACATTAATGACTGTACTATATGCCAAACTGCAAAATATAGTAGACTAAAATCTTATATTCCTCTTACAAAAACAGACACCCCCTGTAAACCATTTCAAATGATACACATGGATACATTTACCTTTGAAACTCAAAATTTCTTAACTATATTTGACAAATTTTCAAAATTTGGACAGGCCTACCCTTACGATAAAAATGCAAAATCGGTTTGTGACAAATTAATAAATTTCTTCTCATTTTATGGTTGCCCAGAAACAATTACTTGTGACAATGCAGGCGAATTTAATAGTGAACTTCTAAAAGAATTACTCAAAGCTCAAAAAATAAATATTCATTTTACCACCCCAAGACATCACGAATCTAACTCTCCTGTTGAATGTTTCCACTCTACATTAATTGAACATCTAAGAATTCTTAAACAAAAAGATAAAAATAAATCTGTAACTGAATTAATGCCATATGCAATAATCGCATACAATAGTACTGTTCATAGCGTTACAAAGTATACGCCACATGAACTTGTCCTAGGTCACACAAATTCTAGGGATCCGCTAAATCTTATCTCCACAACATTCTACTCCGATTATGTAACTTCTCATAAAGATAAACTTGACTCTGTTTATGAAAACGTAAAAAATAAAACCGAAACAAGTAAAGAAAGAGTTTTAGCAAAAACAAATACCAAAGGCAACGAACCTTTCGAATTTAAATTAAATCAAAAAGTTTATAAGAAAACATTTCAAAGAAATAAAAATAAACCTAAATTTTCAGGCCCTTACGAAATTATTGAAATACTTGAACATAATCGAGTAAAAATTAAAAACCTTAAAATACCAGATAAAACCGAAATTATTCATACAAAAGAATTGAAAAAGCCCCTTGTTACAGATGGCCCTTCGTCCTCGTCCAAGGAAACGACTCAAGATACCACGACTTAAATAATTACCCCGGTATACTACCCTACAAAATTGGTACTGCCCAAAGGTTAATAAATCATTGGACTTTTATACAAATATTTGTCCTAAATAACTTAATTCAAGAATTTTCAGATATCAATTATAAGTATGACTCTCTTAGAGCTAATCTTAACAAATTTGATAAATATAAAATAGAATTTCACAACTCGTTTACTCTAGCTGATAACTTAAAACAAAAAATATCTAATCAAATATCACAAATTCTTCCAATGAAACCTCGTAAAAAACGTGCCTTGATTAATGCCTTAGGTAGCATAATTAAGACAATTACAGGTAACTTAGATCAAAACGACGCTGAACGTATTGATCAAAATATCAATTTGTTAAAACAAAACCAACATGACATGAAATTCAGTTTAGACAAACAAATGATACTTTTAAGTACCTCTATTAATAAGTTCAAAGAAACTGTCAAAAATGTGTCTCATAATCAAGTAATATTAGAGTCACGAGTTAATCAAATAATAAAAACTGTAAACTCTGTGAAAATTGAGGAAACCAATCTTTTTGAATTTTTTAGAATCCACATAGTATTCTCTCAAATAACAATGTTTTATCAAGGTATTTACGATATTCTAGAAAATATTGAAAATGCTATTACTTTTGCTAAATTGAATTGTTTTCACAGTAGCATAATACATTCTAATATGCTTTTAAACGAATTACAGTCAATTAATAAAAATTTAACTCTACAGAAACTTCCATTTGAACCAGTTCTAGAAAATTTCCAACAGTTAGAAAACTCACTGGAATTAAAAAGCTACATTAAAGACAAGCAAGTATATTTTCTAATAGAGATACCTTTAGTAGAAAAAGAAAATTATGAAATTTTCCAACTCTTTTCATTACCAGTAAAACATAAAAATCATTATAAAATAATAATACCAACTTTTGAATATTTATTGATTAATAACAAAAATTTTGGTTACTCAAATCAACCTTGTAAACGTGTATCTTATAAAGATTACCTGTGTAAAAACATACATTACGAAAACTCTTTTAATAACACTCTTGTAAGTGCAACTTTTAAGGTATCAGCATAAAACTTATGATTGTAATACTGTACTAATTGATATCGATAAAATGCAACTTCAAAATATTGACGACAATAAATGGATTTTAGTCTCAAAAAATGACCTAGTAGGGGTTGAGACTTGTGGAAACCAGCAAAATAGTATTTTATTTAATGGAACTTACTTATTAGAAATAAATTCACTATGTAACCTAAAATTAGGCGATATAACTTATTAGTGCCTATAAAAACTCTAAGTTGCTCTATCAAAACATCCCTTTGCCGGATATTGATATAACCGAAAAAAATCAAACTTTGTATAAAAAAGTAAAACTGGTCAATTTAAAAAATATTAACTTTGATAAATTAAATGATTTACAAAAAGAAATTAATATACAAAAACAAGAAAACTCAAAATTGTTAACCAAACAAATATATTTTAATAAAACAAGTTTTTGGACAGTTTTACTTTACATAATTTTAATAATAATTTTAATTAGATTAATATTTAAATATTTATGGCCCTTATTATATGTAAAACTTAAAAAAGAAAAGAAAGTTACTGATAATACAATTATTATTTAGGCCATACAAACTTTAAAAAGTTTATATGCCCTTCTAAGGGTGGAGGAGTTACATCTCCATAATTGCTGAGCTAGACAATAGACACCTCATACTATATTAGATAAGAATATGTTATAAATATAAGTGAATTGTATTGTTTTAAACACTTCTGTTTTAATTCTGTTGTTGAAAGTCGAATTTCTGTCAAAATCAAAATTTGTTATATTTTCGAGGAAAATTGAAAATAAAGTTATTTTCCAGAGTAATTAAAAAGTGTTTTTTAAAAACTCTGTCTCCTCGGCCCGACATATAACTCGCATACCTTATAAAAATGTCATAAAGAAAACTATTACAACCTGGTAACAGGTCAACATTTTCAGAATTTCGAGTTGAATTCGGACGTAAACGTTTTACCTACTTTTTATTGTAAATAAAGGTTTTTTCCTTACTTTTTAAGTGTTTTTTTTTTCAAAAGTTAACATAGTATGAGTTTTTAAATATGTTTTCGTGCAAATGACAGAATTTAAAGGAATATGTCGTAAAATGAAATTAAACAATTCAATTATTATTATTTTTAAATACTATAAGAGGCAGCCAAAAAAACAGCTTCTGATTCATGTTTAACAATCAAAAAGTAAAAAGTGTGCAAAAAAATAGCGAAAAAATCGCATTTTCCAGTATCCGCATAATTACTAATATTGATTTGTTTGCCTTTTAAAACTCTGAATACCGTACGCGAATTAACTTTTGTTAAAGTTGCACATATCTCTGCAGCATCCAAAGTCGTTAGTTCTGGATTTCGTTCCCGAATCCCATGGTAAACATTTTTAACCATAATTCGTTCTTTTAACGTTAACTGAGTTTTTTTTTGTAGGCGGATAACTAGTTAAAGGTTGGTTAACATTCATAGTTTAAAGAATTAAAAGCACTTAACAACACTAAATCTTTATATACAAATATATACACTAAATAAGATAAACTATTAAAAAATTGGCACAAAACAATATCTATATACTACAATTATTAGAAATTTATAATATTTGGAAAATACCCTGTATAGCAATTAAAATTTAAACTTACAAAATCTGTCCATAATCAATAAAAACTAAATAAAATCATCGAACAGCACGAAAACCCTGTCGATACGCTTATTTTCAAGTCTCTTCAAGTTGTAAACTAAGGAATGTGCGTTGCCACTTTTATTGTGTTCCCGATAACAATGATTTCAATCACAGCCTTCTATAACAAAAAAGCCATGAAGCAAGAAAGGCAACGTTGCAAACAACACTGCGCCCTGGGCTGGTTTAATTTAATGAGTTCTAAGCAGATTGCGCTAAATAAACATTTTTTATAAAATTTTAAACAAAATACAGGTATTATTTTAAAAATAAACATAATTTTAAATACTATACTATATGGCCCTAAAAACACTAATGTGTCCGGAAAACCTAGGCCATATTAGAATATTGGGAACGTATTATTAATTTTTCAAATTATTGCTAGACTTTAAAAAATATTAATTTTTAAGGCTTTATTCTTATACTGTTTAATTATTTTTTGCAAATAAATTAATGTAACTTTTAAAACTTAGCTAAAAGTGTATTAATCAGTAATTTTTGTGATAATTAAAATCAACCGAGAACAACACATATCTAAAATATTATTATTAAAAAACATAATCTGTACTTAATAAGGAAGACAAGTTTAAAAAGCAAAACTGGGTTCATTGTTAGGGTTTTACATACCTTAAACATGTAAATAGCTTTTAGAATATGTATAGTGATATTTTTTGGTGAACTTACCGGTATTTATATGATTTTCTTAATATAGTCCTGACGATATTGCTTGGAGGTAATATTGTTTTTGTTGCACATTTACACACTTATCAATGTCAAATAAACTTATTATTTATAAATATATTTGGTAACCTTGTTCGTAAATATAGTTATTATATTAAAAGTTTCTTTAATACACTTATCCCGTCAAAGTGGAAAGCTTTCTCTTACATCTTTTCTAGGCGAGTTCGAAAAAGTATTTAACTGAGTTTGTAATGAAACGGAATTGTTTATATTTTTGGTATAATTACCTAAAAAATATTGCTTAAAATAAGGGCAACTTTTTGATATAGTTTCTTTACTTCTGTACCGCACTTACACTAGTCTTCCAAGGAAATATAAAAATGTCCACTTAGAAGGCTTGCAATAGTTAGGAATGTTAATAAATTTTGGTTAAGTAAATATATATAAACACAAGCAATGATCGATATACAACTATATTTTTTTGTCAATTTCCGCTTTAAAACTACTAAAATCAGTAATAAGGTCGTTTTTGAAGAAAGCTTTCAATCCCATGTTTTTGTTCGTAAGTTTCTACGAGGCCTTTCCTTCTTTCTTCAGGGTTTCTTTTTGGGGCACTTTTTAGGATTTGATAAACATTTCGGTTGGTTCTTATAAAGCCTTGGTATTGCAGCATGCTATAATTTAGGGCACGTCAAAGGAAACTCCGGAATTTTTCCTCTTTTATCTATACATGTTTCATTTCTCAAAATGTCACTATTATCAAATTGTTTTTATACGACTGCTTTAGAAAATGGGGTTTTGCACACGCTAAACAAGCTTTGAAAATTGTATTTTGCGCACAATGTGTGCAAGGAAAATATGTTTTTTTTGCACACGGTTCTGTCTTTCAATATGATTTATTATGGTTTTTTATTGTTATGTCAAAAATATAGAAAACTCAAAGTAGGCTTTATTCCATAGCAACCGTCATAGTTTTCTTGTTTTGTTGATTAGATACCAATTTAGATACAAAAAAATTTTGATTTCGCGAAAAAATGTCCGATTCTGAAGAAATTCTAAAAAAAGCGAGTTTAATCTCGTCAAACCTACTTCCAACAAAGTCAAGAGATCGATATGAAGCCGAGTTACATCGATTTATGAAGTGGAGACAAGCAAATAACGTACAAACGTTTTCCGAAAATGTTATGTTGGTGTACTTTGAAGAGCTGTCGAACAAATACAAGTCTTCAACATTATGGAGCACCTTTTCCATGCTAAAATCGACCCTGAGGGCAAACCAAAATACGGATATTGGGAAATACCAGAAGTTGCAGGCCCTAATAAAAAGAAAATCAGAAAACTATGTGCCAAAGAAGTCCAAAATTCTTAGCGAGAATGATTTTTGCCGCTTCCTAAAGAACGCTTCAGACGAGAAATATTTGCTAATCAAGGTAGGCATCACAGTTATTTTATTTATTTTATGGTGTCATTTTTTATAGTGAGAAGGTTTAGTAGGCAGGGGTTACCCAATTCTGTTTTTAAATAGTGCTAGTTTCATAAAGTACTTACTTAAAATGAATAAAACTAAAGACTTATCGGTATTTTTTCTTGTTTCAGGCAGTGGTGGCAGTCGGACTCTCTGGGGCATGCGAAGAGAAGAATTGTGCTTCCTTAAAAAGAAAATATGACGGATTTTGGCAGCGCAATGTTAATTAAACTAGAGAATACCAAAACGAAGATGCCGAGATCATTTACAGTGTCAGGAAGTCTCTACACCATCTTAAAAAGTATTCTGCCCTTCGACCTCCACTCCTGCAAACAGATCGTTTTTTTCTTAATTATCAAAATGGAAAATGCACTCGCCAAAACATTGGAATTAACAAAATTGGCGGTATGGCAAAAGACATCGCCAAATTTTTGATGTTGGAAACTCCAGAAGCCTATACCGGGCATTGCTTTAGGCGGTCGTCAGCCACAATATTGGTGAATTCTGGATCAGATTTGTGGCTCTGAAGCGCCATGGTGGATGGAAATCCAGCTCAGTCGCCGAAAGTTATATAGATGACTCGCTTAGTAATAAAATGGATGTTTCAGAGAGGATCTCTTCCTCTGTGTCGTCTGTTGCGGCACAGCCACAACAGCAATTGAGTAATGAAGTGCCGCAAGAAAACTGCAATATGCCGACGACAGAGAACTGTATAAAACAAGGTGCCAGAAAATGTTGTCTCCATCGTTAAAAAGTCGATCAACAATGCGACGATTCCTGCAGAAGTAAACATTACAATTAATATTTTAAAATAGTTATGAAGTTTCCTGTTTGCTAAATTATAGTCTGTAGTTTCTTGTTTTCATTATTTTTGTTTTGCTTTTTTTTTAAAATAAAAATTTACACAAAAAAAGTTTTTTTTTATTTGCAGTCGTATAAAAAGTATCGTAAAATCGTTAGAAATTTTTTCACACTCGCGAGATTGTGGGCCTCGACTTCGTCTCGGTCCATCAATTTGTTTGCCCGTGTGCAAAAAGTCGTTTTTAAACCTTGTTGTTTAATATACTATTTCAAATAAGAATTTAAAGAATTTGTCTAAAAGGGAAATTTAAAAATTAAATTATTTTTTTTTTTAAATACTATAAGGGACCCAAAAAAACATTCGTTCCGTTTAAAAATAAAAAGTAAAAAGTGTGAAAAAAAAATGCGAAAATCCATTTTTCCTTTCCCGAAAATTATAATATTGGATTTTTTTTTAAAAACTCTGAATACCGTAGCGAAAAAACTTTTGAAAAAGTTCCACATATTTAATGGGGGTTGTTCTGGATTTCGTTCCCAATCCCATGTTAAACATTTTTAACCTTATTCGTTTTTTTTTTTAACTTAACGGGTTTTTTTTTTTGTAGGCGGAAAACTAGTTAAAGGTTGGTTAATATTCATATTTTACAAATTAAAAAGCCAAAAACACTAAATTTTTATTAAAATTTTCCCTAAATAAGATAAACTATAAAATTCCAAAAAAATATCTATATATACAATTATTAAAATTTAAATATTTGAAAAACCCTTTAGCAAAAAAATTTAAACAAAAAATCGTCCATAATAAATTTCTAAATAAAATCCAACAGACGAAAACCTGTCGTCGCTTTTTTCAAGTCTCTTAAGTTGTAAACTAAAATTGTTTGCCACTTTTATTTCTTCTCGAAAACAATGTTTCAATACATTTGCGTCTTTTAAGGCGATCGCTGGCTGGTGATTTATTCTTAAATTATGACAACGTGGCGTGAAATTTTTGGCCGGTTCACTGTTATTTGAGCGGAAAAGTATATCATGGGAAAAAATTTACTAGTTTAGATTTTTATTCCCCGTTTCGTGGGTTGGGGGGCCCGGATTAAATGAGTCATGACAGAAATTTTGGACTTTAGGTATAGTTCCTAACACTTGGGGAAAATAACTTTTTTGCTGTTGGGTCTTACCCTAACTTGCTGCGCGTCGTTAATAAGGGCCCCGCGCGAAAAGTACTTTCCGCCTTGAGAAAAAAATATTTTCCAGCAAATGCGCGTAATTTTTCCCACGAAAGCCGTTAATATTTTTTAAAAAAAAAATTTGCAAAATTTTCAAATTGATTGCTGGTCCTATTATTTCATATAGCAGATGGGTTTAAAGGAAGGGTTTTTCATCTTTGGGAACCTTAAAAAAAAAATAAAGAGAATAAAGTGGAAAATTTTTACAAATTGATTAATTTTTTTTCTAGGTATTAGCATGGCAAACGTCATGGTGGGTCGACAAAGACCACGAAATTAAACCCAAAGGAAAACTGCCCGACCAGCTGGATTTCATGCTGGAAGAACTGGAAAGCATCATGGGACCACCGCAAGTCCAGCATGCTCTGGCACTGATCACGTGTAGTAAGCATGGAGTTACCGACTCTGAAATGTTGGATTTGTTAGCCTTTGACGATAATTTTCATAGTAATACAACTTATGGTAAGATAATAGGTGTTTTAGTAATCTAGATACTATAATATGACGTTTTTTAGTGTTATAGTGATCAGCTATAAAAAAGTAAAACATGTCTGAGTTCTCATAACATTAATAATATAAAAAATCAGAGAAAATATTAGGAAGTGTTTACTGATTACGTCACTTGTGTTAACTTCCTTTTCTTTAAATCGATCACTATACCGGGTGTCCAAATAAGAAAGGACGCGGGCTGTATCTCAGAAAATGTTTATCGCACAGCTTAAAAAATTTTAGTAAAAGTGGTCCAAAAGAAATGCTGGAAATTATTTCAAAATTAAAGGTTTAGGGGCCTAACAGCAATCTTAAATCCAAAAAAATGTTTTCTGTGAATTTTGCTATATAACCCAAAAAATCTAACTTTAAGTCGAGGATTTAACCTTTTTTTTTTGACAATTTTGCCCTAAAAAAGTGGGGGGGGGTATTTAAAGGTTTTCAAAAAAACTCATACCTGAAACGCTAAGCCGATTTTAACAAAAATTTGGGGAGTTAAAAGAAAACCTTGGCAACTTTATATTATTTTTAAATTTTGCTAGTTTTTTATTCTTCGCTAGAAGGCTTTTTTTAAAACGACGAAATGGTTAATTTTTTCAAAAAATTAAATTTTGGAAAATTTTTTTTTTATAAATGGGGCTAAATGAGTTTTTAAAAAGCCGAAAAGAACCCCGATATCTTTTTACCTTTAAAATTTTTTTTAATATGCCAATTTCAAAACTTAAAAAAAACAAGAAATTTTGTATGACAAAATTATTATTTTTTCGAAAAATTTTTTGGGTTATATAATATTTTTTATAAATCAATATTACGAAATAATAAAAAAAACAATTCCCGGGCATCCTTTTAAAAAAAAAAAAAAAATCATTTTTTGGGGATAATTCTAAAATATTAAATTTTGGGAAAAAAAAATTTTTATAACCTAAAATAGAAATTACATAAAAAAACATAATTTATTCATATAAAATTTCTGGTAGCTTTTATAGTTTTTGAGATATTGACGTTTAAAAAAATTTTTTTTGGCCTAAATTTTAGGAAAGGAACAATATATCAGATATTTTTTTCGAGCTTTTTTAAGCATCATTTGATTTCTTTATGAAAAAAAAATCTATCAATTTTAATTTTTTTGAAAAATTAACCTTTTCTGACAAATTTAGAAAAAATCTGCAAAACATTAAAACTAACAAAATTTAAATAATAAAACTTAAAAGCCCAACAATGCTTTTTTTCTAGTCCAAGTTTGTTAAAATCGGCGGTTTCAGATACAGGGTTTTTTTTCAAAACCTTTAAATACCCCCCCCTTTTTTTTTCGGGATCTTTAAAAAATTTTTCAAAAAAAAAAGGTTTAAATTACCCTCGACTTTTTGGTATTTTTTTTAGGTAATGTACGTATGGTTGTGGCATGGTGGCGAAGGGGGCGCCGGCTGACCCAAGAAAGCTATCTGCCACAGAAGGTGCCTTGATAACGGGCGCGCGCTCAACCCCGGCGGCAATGGAACCCCTCCTGACTCCCTTCTCTCATATCTACTTGGAGAGAGAGGAACCCAGCGACTTCTATCAAGCGGTCAGTAAAAACCCGGCGTGTCTAGGGAAGCACCAGTCTCCTCAGGAATGTCCTGCCCTGGAAAGGGGGCCCCCTAACATTGCCTCAGAAACCCAAATTACAACCGGCCCTACAGTGAGTCTCCCCGGAGGACTGGAGTCGAAAAACGACCACCTTTCCCTTTTGGCTGACATCTGTTGGTACCAGATGGCTTAAAAAACCAAGGGGGGTGTTGGAGCTGGAATATATGGACAAAAGGGGGGGCAGATTTTTCCCTTAGCCTGGGCACTCTCCCCTTTTCAAGGGGATTTTTTGCTATTGAGATGTGCTAGATCGCTGGTTGATCGGCACTGCACACTAAGACAATTAAAATATTCTCGATAGTCAAGCGCTCTTAAGGCTCTTGAATCCAGCCGGGGCAATTGAAAAAACCCTCTGGAAGTAAAGGATGCGCTGACCAAATGGTCAAACAATGGGTTCCACTACTGTGGATACCTGGACACACCGGGCCCAGAGGGGAATGAATCCGCAGACCTCCTTGCCAAAAGGGGGGGGAGACAAAATTCACAGGGCCGGAACCGTTTATCGGTTTTATCTTATGGCACCCAAGCAGTTCATATCAGCTTGGAACAAAAAGAAAATCTTCGGTACCGGGGATGGACTTAGGGTTTGACACTCAAAAGGGCCCTTTTTTTAAACCCACCAACAACAATGTACTTCAAACTACAACAATCAAAGATACACCCAACTCTAGAGGGACTGTACACGGGAATAATTGAAATTAATCCGATCCCGGCAAAACCGTCGGGATAGGGGGATGTCGGTGCCTTCGTTTCTGCCGAAGGCTCACAAATTTGCTCCTCGGCTAACCCCGGGGGGAGGGGAAAAATTCCTTTCCCGGTCTCAGATTTATTAATACCTTTGGGGGAAATTAAAAATAGAAAAGCCCGGTCTCGCGGAGAAGGTTTTTTCCCACCACTTTAAATCCCCCACCACCAGGAAAGACAAAATTAAGAAACTTACTTTTTTTATTAAGTTTGTTTCCCCCCCGGGATTTTTGAAAATTGTTTTGCACCTTACCTTTTTTTAAAATTTTTTTCCAAGCGGGAGGGAAACCTTTTCTTCCTCATTTTCTTTTTTCCCCCAAAATGTTTTAAATTTTTACTTGTTTTTTTGCCCTTTTTGTACTGTTATTTTTTTAGTTTTGGTACGGCTAGTTCCCCTAATAAAAAAAACTGGTATTTTTTTGGTTCGGGGATTTGGGCCAAGGGATACATGTTACGAAAAAAGGTCATCAAAAAAAACAGCAAGTTCGGGAATTTGGGGGCCATGAAGCTCTCGATTATTATAATGAAAGTAACGCATTTTTAATAATACCACAAGAGTAAAATTTTTGGGCAAAATTTTTTTATTTATAAATATTTTTAAAATAACCCCAGTCGAAGACCACGGAAAATTTAAAATATTCCCGGAAAAAAAAAAAATCCGGTTTATTTTCCCCGATTATTCGTAAGGAAATTTTTTCCTAAATATTTTTTTTAATTTTTTAACAATTTTAAACTCTTCAGAGCCTATGTTTGCCTATTATTTGAAGAAAAAACCCCCTGTTTTGGGGACACAGAAGTATAAATTTAAGAAATTTAAAAAGACTCGTTTCTCTATCTATCCATATCCATAGCTCTTCCTCAGATGGTTTCCCCGCCTTACCGGTCCAAAATTTTAATTCCAGATAGTTTTTCAGAAATTCCCCAGATTTTCCCCAGATCTTTTAATTTCAATATGAAAAAATAAAGGTTTATTTGTTTATTTTTTATTAACAAATACAAGATAAAATACATAGAAAATAAACCTTAGTATGTTTTAAAAAAAATCTAATGGGGGCTACTTTTTATTTTCAGGAGACAAATAACAAACTTTTTTAAATAAAACTGGCTTTTTTTTCCAAATTTTCCCCCTTTGATAATCAATACTTTTGCTTCATCAAAATTTGTCTACATTTTTTCCATTCCTCGAGACAACTCAAAACAGGGTTTTTTGAACGCTTCGATCTTTTGGCCTCTAAATCGTTGGCCCAATTTTCCCTTTTTGATTTGGGGGAACAAGGAGTCAATGGGTCCAATCAGAATTTGGGGGAGGATGAGTCCCTTGATTTTTTGACTACTCAAAATTACTTGTTTGACGAGGGTGTAGAGCTCGCATTGTCATGATGAAGAATGATTCGTATTTCGATGTATACGAAAACGTTGTGAACATAAATGAATAATCAGAATAATACGTGAAAAGATTTTACACCTAAAGTTTAAATACGGTAATTCCCCTTGTGCTATGGCTTTTTTTCCCGTAATTAGCCCAGCTGGCGGGGTCGGGGATTTACTGAGTTTCTGTTTATTTTTGGGAGAAAATTTTTAAGTAAATTCGACCTATCTAGATTCAGCTGCTTATAGTAAATCGGATAGATGTTTTTGCAAGGGAAAATTTGTTTTCCAATAATTTCTTAAGTGATCGTTATATCCCAAATCAAAAAAGTTTAAAAAAACCCTTTAAAATTAAAAAAAATTTTCCTTTTTTTCCTAGTTGAAATTTTTCCCCCCGATTTGGAAAATTTCACCCAAGTTTTAAAAATTTTAAAAAAAGTTTTTATGGATGGTTTCATTATTTAGAAAAACATATCATCCCATTTGACCCTTTTTAAAATAGATTTCTCAAATTATTACTCGATGCGAGCTCGAGGTCAATTGTTAACAATTTTTTTAGGTTGAATTTCTTTTAATAAAATAATCCATTACATGTTTGCTTTCAGGGAAAATGGTGCCAACAAAAACCTCCCAATCTCCAAGCTCGGCTGGCGACTCAAGAAAACAATTTAGGAAAATGGTATGCAGTTTCTTTTGTTATGCTGCCAAGGAGTGATGCATTTTTACACTTTGTTTATTTTTAGTAACACTTTGATTTAACCGATACATTTTTGTTTTACACCAATCCAATTTTTATACATAAATTTAATTTAAAAGATATTAGGTGAATACAAAAATGTATTGGTAATGTTTTTATGATCCTTTTGATTTTATTTTAATTTTGTACATATTTTTATAGGTTGCATGTAATTATAATTTAATAAAAACTTTACTTACAGTTTTTTGTTTTTTGAGTTATATACAAAACCATTTTCAAAAGTTTTATTGGATGTCCTTTCTGCGATTTTAATATTTTTGTAAATAATTTTCGTATTTAAATTTTCCATAAGACAGGATTGGTTAGAAATCGCAAAAATATACTAAGTATGTTGCAAAATGCAAAATAGTAATAAGTAAAAAAATTTTATAATTTAAGGTAAGCAGCCAAGAGCGTGTTAGGAACAAGATTTTTTCTACAAGCGGAGGAAAAACCAACATAATTTTTAAAAATTTATGATTAAAATTTTATTTATTAACGAAGGAATTTATACATAATTATTTTAACATTGGGAATTGGTTTGGTTTTTAAATTTTTTGCTGACACGAGTTGCTTTTCTTAGAAAACGTTGACAGCGGCGGCGTTGGGTTCTTGATGAGCCAATCTTTGCAACGATGGAAGTAGATTCTTGAACCGAGAGGTTTAGTACATTGGAAGATGACATTGACGGTTGTTTCTGGATAGTGAAAGTTGTTTCGGTAAAATTGAGTATTTTGTTTGGAAAAATCCTTCTAAAATTTGTTAAAATTTTCGAGGTATCCTTTCAGCGACTCATGTAGACTTCCCGCCTCCAAGACGTTTAATGTTGGATATTATTTGTTCTCCGGAGTTTGCGAGAAATGTTGTAGAACGAAAAACTATTCCAGTATTGTACACTGGAATAGTTTCCGGGTTAGGAAGTTTGAGATAGGCCGCTATTTCCGATGGCATTAATGTCGATACATTGTACTGTACACACTCCGTTTTGTTCACAAAAAAACGCTTATGCGGTGTTGTCGGCTTTCTTAAACTGGCATATTTTCTATATAAATTCAAAAATTTTCCAATTTCGGCATCTCCAGAAATAACAAAGCTTCTAGAGCTTTATTTTTGAGTCTGGGATGTGTATCAATATTAAATTTCCTTGGTCTTCAATATGGTCCAGACATATTTTTTGTGTTCAGAAGATGAGCCTTCACACGTCTACAGCGCGGGTACTCTAACTCCTCTCTACGACAAGCGCCCGCTAAGCCAAAAATCGTAGCCACTTTTATAGGTAAATAAGTATCATCTGGCATCTGGCTCTTCATCCATGAATTTTGATATTTCTTCTTTTAAAAAGACTTTAGCATTTTTGGGTCTAAAACCAATGCTTTCTTTTTTAAGGTAGGCCGTCACTTTAAAAAACTTGCTTAAATCTATGTTCTTTCGTAACTTACTGATACATTTTAGCATGGAGTATTTAGACCATAATGTATTGGGTTTACATGTTTTTGATGAATAAGAGAAATAGGCCAGAAAAATCCCTTCTTTCAAAGACTTCACACCCTTACTTTGACACCAGCTCTCAAACATAACAAATTATTTTTTATACCTGTGACGAGATTTCATGGGCAGGAGATCTATACTTGCTATTTCTGCTGCTTCGATAATCGATGCTGGTAAATCGTCCTCAGAATCCATTGAAAATATTTAAATATTTTTCCAATTTGGTTGAAAAATGCGTGACAGATAATTAATTTTGGATAGTTGCATAAACAATTAGTTGGTTGCTATGGATTCTTTGATAATTTATATGGAGTTATTAAAAATATGTACTTACATTTGGTAAATTAGAATTATTTTATTTTATTTATTAATAAATGTTATAAAAAGACTGCAAAATTACAGGAAAATTCAGTTTCTTTAAATGTATAACTATTATAAACAAAATTATGCAATATTTTATAATTAGATACTCATTTATGTTCCAAAAACTAAAATATTTTACTTTTCCGCACTAGTGCGGAAAAGTACTATTTTCCGCACGCAGATTAGTGCGGAAAAGTATAGTTTTTCGCACGCTTGTAGAAAAAGTTTAAGAGCTTAAGATCTCTGAGATACATATGTGAAAAAATTTAGATGTCTATGTTCCATGTACTTAATTCTACGCATATCTGATTTTTTGAAAAAACATAAAGACTGCCAGAAAAACTGAAGGTTAAAAAAAATCTCGAAAAGGTACATTAGTTGCCTGTTTTTTTTTATTTATTGCTATCTTGCAACAAGCATAATGCATTTTTCTAACCAATTCTGTCTTGTAGCAAGTTTAATTATAAAACGTTTCTCGCTTAGAATTTTCTTCTACAACCATTATTTACAAATATTAGAGCGATTAATGTAGAAAAAAATCAGTAAATTAAAATCAGATTACTGTTTTTTGCCTAAACTACTTTTTAAAGATATTTTTTTAATATTCTATATAAAGAAATATCACTACACTATGCGAATATTTATTAAAATATTATTTAAATTATATCAGCCTTAAAAAGCAGATGTATAGTATTTAAAATTGTTAATACATGGCTTTTCACATTCCCCTTAAACTACGACCTCCACAGATCGATGCATCTACATATTTTTGTTACATTTTTGTGTGTTTGTTTTTTATATTTAGAATGTGCTGCTGTAAATATTGCTCAAAAGAAAAAAACGAGAACAAGGTAGGTTAAATCCATGTTTCCCAATTTTACTAAACTTTAACTTTAAAAATATATAACAAACAGGTCCATTGTAGTAGAAACATAGGAATCACTTAGGCGAATTGACTTACATTCGTCTGACTCGAGCTAGCAAACAAAACTCGCAAAAACGACGCGATAAATGTTGAATGTTTTTAAAGATTTAATTTTGAATTTAAATATTATTTGTTTTCTTGCAACCGCAGGCATTGCAAATACGTGATAAGTTCTCTTGGAAACTTGTTTCTTCACTAAAAATAAATAATAATGGACGTTTACGAACTTCTGAAAAGGTTCAAATTGTAAAATGGTATTTCCAAGGAAAATCATATCGACAAATTCTTAAAATTTGGTAATATCTGGTTTCAGCAAGATGGTTGTCCCGCTCCAATGGACGTATTGTTTGGATATTTGAACAATACGTTTCCAACCTTGTTAGTGGACGTGGAACCTTTTTGTCGCCCGCGAATCACCAGACCTTGCTCCAAATTTATTTCTTTTTGGGGTTTTTAAAAAAAGAGGTTTATGGTCTTTTTTGGGCTAAAAAGTTTTTAAAAAAAAAAATTTAAAATTAGAAAAAAAATTTTTAAAAGTTTATATTTTTAAAAATTTTTTAAAATTTATTTTTTTATTTTAGAATTTTTTTGTTTAAATTATTTTTTTTTCTTGCAATTTTTTAATTTAAAAAGTTTTGGTTTAAAAATTCTTTTTTATTTTGTTTCAATTTCAACTTAAAAAAATAAACCCCCGTCGAAAGCATATTACAAACGGGTTCGGTTCGATTAATCATGCATGCCGACGTTTATCGATCGAAGCGGACAGTAAAATTCATCATTCCCCCGCCTATGTTTCTACCTGGACCTGTCTGTATATACTTTTAACTTAAAATTTAAACTTTTATGACCAAGTAAGATGAAAGCTACTCTAAAAAAAGCTTTTTTAAAGAAATCATCAAAAATTGTTGGAAAAATGAGCCCAGGTGATTTTTTAAATGTTAAAATGGGTTTTTTTTTTTGACATTTAAAATAAATGGGGAAAAATAAAATCTCGGAAAAAACTAGGTCTATACAAACAAATATAATTTCTAGTGGTCCACCTCGTGTAAACAAGACTTTAAACTATCTAAAAAAATTACCCAATCAAGTTTTGTATTTATCCAAGTAACACAAAAATATAAGTTTATATTAAAAATTTAAAACAAAAAAAGTAAAAAGCATGTTAAAAAATTTTAAAAACACCTATAGTTAGTCAAGATTTTTGTAATTAGAGGAATGCAAATCTGAGAAAGGCGTTTTTGTTATTAACAATTGCAATTTTTTTTGGGGAAAAAAAAATCCTTAAAACCCTTTTATATTTCATTGGGGAATGGGCTTCACTCAAAATTTTTTTCGCTGGGGAAAACCTTCTGCCCCCGACTACCGCAAAATCCAAAACGAAGAGAAAGTCCAGCTGAAATAATAAAAAACACCCATTTTTTTGCAAAAACGGCCCTAGAAAAATCCATAACATTCCCCACTGGATAGATGTGGTAAAGGCTTGCAGATGGGCAAAAAAATTTTTTATCAAAACGCAAAAAAAAGGGGAAAGGGAATTTTCTGGGATTTTTTAAATTTAACCCATTATAAAAAAAAAGTTAATAAAAACCCCTTTTTTTTTCAAAAAAATCAATAATTAATGAGATACTCCCAAAATATTGTAAAAAATTTGACCGTTTTTTAATTTTAGAAAAATAAAATGGACCCCCCATATGAATATGGGTAGGGGTTTTTCCCCATGATGAATTGAATGATTAAAAAAAAAATGTTTTTTTCCCCCTTTTGTTTGAAAGCATCTCCTAGACCTAAGAATTTTACGTTTTCCCTTTTTTTTAAATAAAAACATTTTTTAAAAGTAAATGATTTAATTTGTATTTTTTAATAAAACCCTGAAAATTGATGAACTCCCCTTTACTATCATTTCAATGAGGTTTGGGTCCCATTTATTTACAGATATACTGGATATGATAAACTTTGTGGTTCCCGATTTCAAATATTAGAAGACATCAATTTATTACCAAAAATTAGTACCAACATCATACAGATTTTAAAAAATTTTTTTAGAAAGACACGCAAGCATTTTTAAATTTCAGGACGACATTTTCTCGCATCTTTCAAATTTTTAAAAAAAAAGGGTAAAGATAAAAAAAAAGGAAATTTTCGATTTGTCTGCAAATCCCCCGGTGATGACGCTGATTCCGTTAAATCCAGAAGTCTTGATGCCCGAGGTACGTAACTTTTCAATATTAAAACTGAATATTTTAATATAAAAAATAACATATTAAATTAAGTATATACAATATAACGCACAATGGATGATATTGTTTCATTTAAACCTTATTACTTTTAACACAGTAGGCTATAAAACAAAAGCTGATATCCTAGGAACTAAACTATGTTGACATTGTAACTGGAAAGACATTATACAAATTCAAATTAAGAAAAAAAATAACGGCAATCATTGCAAATGTTCGAAGCACATCCGTTGTTTCCAATGCACTTTTGACATCTTTGGTTAAAATGACTTCTTTGTAAATTTTATTTTTAAACACTCCCCGAAGAAAAAAAATCTGGAGGTGTTAAATCCGGAGATCCTGGTGGAAACTTTATCCAGCGGTTTCTAAATAGTATTTAAATACTATCTTATTCAAAGAGCCTTATGGGTAGGGGGCCATCTTGTTGGGAAAATTTTATAACTTCGTTTAAAGAAAAAAATTTAAAAAGGATATCGAAAAGGTTTGATTGGAATATGTCCAGATATCTATCCGCATTTAAATTTCCTTCAAAAAAGCGATACACCAGAGTATTTTAAAATAAAAAAAACTTATCTTCTTCAGTGTGCCCTGTCAGGTACCCTGACGTTGGCAATCACGACGGCCAGCTGATCCCGGGGTTCAGCCACTCTAAACGCGACCTATTTCGTCCATTCTTTTAGTTCTTTTATCAGGGATGTGTTTTTTTTCCCCCCTGCGGCCTTCTATTTTCCCTTATAAGCTTGTATCCCTAGCGATTTCCCCTGAGAACATGGCCGAGGTAGCAGTTTTCGGCATTTAACTGTTGTCAAAAGTTCACGAACTGTATTTGCCCTGT